>LKNJ01001264.1:0-99349 GCA_002120245.1 Maccullochella peelii | reverse complement strand
TGAGTACTTCCACCTGTGTGGCAATTTAATGTTAGATTGATGAAAAAAGAATGTGCAGCACTAATGGGTTTGTTTTCAGTACAACAGATCTAAATGACTTTTGTAAGTGGTCACCTGCAAAATGTTGTATACTGTAAGTGGCAGGCATGATGGTAGTTTCAGAGAGAGGAGACCTTATGACCAGGAGGTCACAAAAGTAGTGATATAGCCTCAGAAAATTTGTTATGTTTGTTTTGGTTTTTTGTTACCTTAAAATAGTTGTTGTGGTAGTGATACACCACTCTCGATAAACCAGGTCATTATAAAATTACATTACAATGCAATTTTATAAACCTTCTGAAACAATATAATCAAAATTGCATAAGTCTAAAAAGATGGTTGGTTTACTGGGTAAGATGTTATATGTATTGCGTGACGCCACCTAACCTCAAACCTTAAGCATGACCCTATAGAGGATTGATCCCAGTCAGTTCCACACAGTGAGGTTTCCACATTTTAAACTGAAATAGAAAAATAGAGCGCTGGTATGAAATTGGCACTGGTACAAGGAGAGTGAAAGTGGAATTGTTTATTGCAGAGCTTGAGTCCAAGGCCAACACACACAGAGACAGAACCTGATGCATGAAAAAGGTCCTAAACCTGGACAGGTCTGCATTTAAAGAAAAGCCCCAAAAGAAGCCTCCAACCGACAATGTCTGCTGGCAGCCATTATGTTAAACATGGTGAAAGATTAGTAATGGTACAGGTAGGAAGCCATGAAAGTCANAACTAGCTTCAGCTAATCCCAGGTTTCCAGTCACTGTAGTTCAGTACAGTGAGACAGCAAAAGGCTTGTGCTGTTTGTAGGCCACGCTCGTGCAGTACTGGCGAGGTAATAAAAGTGATAAAAAATATGTTGGTAGCCTTCTGTGTCTTTCATAAATTGAAGTCCCAGTTATTTATAAGTATTCCGGGTCCACTGTCCATAAGTTTTGGAAGAAAAGAAAAACAAGGATGCAAAAAGAATGTAAGCAAAGCGGAGAGCAAGCAGCAAAGCGTCTGCACTGTAAGAAGCAGGAAGCAGGACCTTACATTACAATGCAATTTTATAAACCTTCTGGAACAATATAATCAAAATTGCACAAGTCTATGAAGAATGTTGGTTAACTAGGTAAGATGTTATGTGTAGTTACATGATGCCACCTAACCTCAAACCTTAAGCATGACCCTAAAGAGGACTGATCCCAGTCAGTTCCACACAGTGAGGTTTCCACATTTTAAACTGAAATAGAAAAGAAGAGCGCTGGTATCATATTGGCACTGGTACAAGGAGAGTGAAAGTGGAATTGTTTATGGCAGAGCTGCCATTTATAAATCCTTTACATCCAAGGTCAACACACAAAGAAAAAGAACCTGATGTATGAAAAAGGTCTGATAAATTGATTTCACTTTTTCCTAAACCTGGACAGGTCTGCATTTAAAGAAAAGCCCCAAAAGAAGCCTCCAACTGGCAATGTCTGCTGGCAGCCATTATGTTAAACATGGTGAAAGATTAGTAATGGTACAGGTAGGAAGTCATTAGGTGTGGTGATTGCTCTGTATGGTCATGTAATGGCTGAGGAATGTGCACCACGGGGGGCTAACACTGCTCCCTCCCTCATGTTACTAAAATCAAAGTTGATAATTAATTCATCCAGGCTTGGGTAGAAATTCAACAATGATTTCACAAACACCAAGATGAAGTCGAACTTCACGTCCCTGCTCACCAGATCTGAACATCATTGAATATTTTCTGGAATATCTTCACCTTTACCCCTCAAAACAACAGCAGGTTGGACGTCTCTGAAGAAAAATACAGTGTCCTGCTAGATTACGAGCCAAAGAGGACTGAAACTGTTCTGAAGCCTTGTGTATGTATTGCATGCAGTACCATTATATACATGAACCGGTAGGTTGGAAATGCATGGGATCTGTTCAAGCCTTGTGGATATGTATGCCTGCATACATGATGTAGGTCATGAATATTACTGTGCAAAATGTATAACAACATAGAGAATTGAATTGTAATGGACTAGACTTACACTCCACTAAGGTTACAGTTCAGTTTGCAAACATTATTCAAATGGGAGTTAACAGAAATCAGGCTCCAAATGGTGTTTTGTCAACCATACGCATTATTCCGGTTCTTAATAATATCAGAAAAGTAATTCAGCCTTTTTTTAAAGTCATTTCCATTGGTGTTTCAAAGTCTGTTCGTTTTCCAGTTGCACTCTGCTTTTGGGAGTCTTATTCATGGCTTTAAGTTCATTCAGTTGATCACGAAGATGCTGTATCTTTGGGGGATTTTTTGTTTTGTTTTTTAGAGACGTGACCGAGGTTCCCAGCCTCTTAATTTGAGCTGGCAGCTGTCTGCTCAGAAGGAGGCTTGTTTTTGTAACCTCTGTCTACTTGAAGGGCCTGCTGCCTCTGAAAAAAATTTGCCCTTCCTCTTTATTTGAAGACAAAACATGAACTTTAAATTATTAAACTATTAAACAAGCTGATTTCCTTATCTTGGCCATGTTCTGGCTTTTTATTGGAGTTGCAGAGTTGCAGTTTATTATGATGTTATACTACAAGCTTAATTATTCTGCATAATTGTACGTCAGTCAAGACAGTAAGATGGCAGCATATGAGTGTCCTGTTTAGGTTTTTTGAGCAAAACACTCAACCTGTTCACTCACTTATAGTAGCTCTAAAGCAAAGCGCAGGCCAAACACCAAAAGACAATCAATGTTTTTTCCATTTCGTACTTTAAGAAACGACGTGTTCACTGGAATGACAAATGTCAGATGCACTCCCAGACAGACAGACAGAAATTCGAATCAATCAATATCCTTGTCATTGAATAAAGTCTACTTCAAGTTCACACGTTCTCAGGGGCGTCTGCAGCCGGCTGCTCATTTGTCCGGGGGAACTCCGCTGACCCCTGAGCCACTGCCAGGGATTGTCCTGATGCAAATCAGGAGGGGGAACCAATTCATCGTCGCACAATTCGATTAGACATCTGCATATTGAGCATCTGCACCCCCTGAAAATCTGCCAATACCTACCCTCCCACCCCCCGCTGCCCCCACATTCTGTGGCCCCCCACAGGGGTAGCGCCCCACGACCCCAGGGGCTGCCTCTGTCCCTGCTCCCCACCCGCCTCCCCCTGTCTCCCCCTCTTGTCCTCTCCTGACCCTGTCAGGCCCGGCTACAATTCCTGACCCCGCCCAAAAGACGGAACGATTGGAGTTCAAGGTAAATGTCCCTTTCTCTGGGTCTGTCTGCAGGCTGCCCTGCCTGGCCCCTGTCCGGCCCTTGTCCGATAATCACACACCGCTCTTTTTTTCATACTTTCTTACACACACAGACAGACGCAGACACACACACACAGTTTTTTCATTACATTTTTTTTTTTTTTTTAAGAAGACATGACTTTGCCTTGAAATTGAAGGCTTTCCTTTCTCTGGAGCTTTTCCATTGTGATCAATTCTGACCGCTGGCTCTTATTCAGACACCTCTGCCACTCAGACGATTTCCCTCCTTTTTTTCATCGCACTCTGGGTAGAGGGAGCGAGCATGTCAAGAAGTTTAAAGCAACGTGTTGAGCCTTACCACACACAATGCAAAGATGCCCATGAAATAAAATCTACCAGAACTTGCTCGAACTGCTAATAGATTTCAAGTTGAATTTTTGGTAATGCAGCAAGTGTGACATTCACCATTTGAGCAAACTGCATTCTGTCTTGTACGTAAAACATGTAAAAACAGTGACATTTCTGGCCACGTCCTTGTAATATTTGTCTAATGGCTATTTGAGGAAACTTTTCATATGTACAATAGGTTGAAATTGATGTGAAACAAGGGTTAGAAACCTCAAAATGAGGGCTTTCCAAAATAGATTTTGTATCATTTTAACCCATATAAACTACTCTGAATACCTTTGATTTTTAAAATCAGCTAAAAATATCCAACGTTTATTGTTCTTACAAACTGCAGTTCACCTAACATCATATCATATCATTGTCATAAACTGAAAATGTACATTGTAATTATCTAAATCATTTCTGCACAAAAGCAAGGATCACATCCAAGCAGCAAGGTCTTGGCGGTCCAAATCTACCCATTACAACTGGACAGTGGTGGAGCCTGTCTAATGTCGGGGAGAAAATAAAAATTTTAAGCGCAGATGAAGACAATATATCTTGATGAAAGATGTCTGTGTTTTGTGGTGTGTGCCCCGATAAATAATTAAATAATAATTAAAGATGACACTTCTGAAACAAAATGAGGTGTTTTCTAACAGCAAACAGCTGTGGTCTGGGCTGGTGTGCATATGTAACACGGGACTGAAACCCAATGCATGCAGCTGATATGCTCATTGCATTTGAATCCTAAAGCTGGGATTTGCCAGTGACGTGACACTCAGTAAATTGTATGTAATCTATCGAGACAATCAAGGTTTTGCAAGTGCAACATGAATCTCCCAGCAACCACAGCAGTGTCTGTTGGTTTATAAGAGAACTTTGGCTCAGTATAACAACCAGGCTCAACATCTGAGAGCTTTAATCATGGACAGAGATTGAACTATCCTCTCGTCTGTCTCTGGGTTTGTCAGCAAACAAATGAATGGATTTCCTTGAATGCTGTTGTGTTCCTTTAAAGGAGAAGTCACTTCTTTACTGTAAGTCTCTTAGTGCTTTCCATAAGTTACTTTGTGATATGGTGCTGTAATCGCCTCTTTTGCTCAACTCACTTCCCCATAAACTGTCACGTCTACATCTTCTTCTACATCTTGTTCTGCGTTTCCCACGATGCCTTTTGGCAGCACCCAGAGAACAGGCATGGACTTGTTACATCCACCTGTTGGCTGCACTTCAGCGGAATTTCTCCAAACATCCATTGTCAGAATTATGCAAGATCGTGGTGTTAGAAAAGATAGATCAGTTCATGTTTAAGAATGAAGTCTGATAGTGTGAAAACTAAATCTTAAAACACATGTGCCAGGGTTTGTGTGTGTTTAAATTCTTATGTGTGTTCCTCATTGCACGTGTGCTGGTATTTGTGCCGCTGATCACTTTGAACCTCGCCTCTCTGATTTCTTGGCAGGAAGTGAGCGTCAGCAGCTCTTGGTCGTAAAACTGCTTTTGGTCGCTCTCCCAGAGTGCACTGGGAAGGGAGAGGACAGAGATTCTCTGTGTCATCTCGCCATGGCACGGAATGTGAGGAGATCGTTGGGAATGTCAATAATCGCTCGAACCGAGGACGAGCTGCTGCTGCCTGCTCTCAGTGCAACAGAGCCACCTGAATATCAATTCAAGGGATATTAAAATGCAATTATGGCTTCTTTTTTTCCAAAATAAATGACTGATATAAAGATGATGCATGCCCTTTATCTCTTTACCATGAGCAATGAAGGGCTTCTCTCCAAAATGATAACAATGTAAATTCTAAAGCAACTTTATACGACTGAAAAATTATTTGAAGACGTTACAATAAGATTTTATGATAAAAACACGTGTTAGCCTATCTCTGAGATATCTCCCAAATGAAAAGCCATGAGAGTAAACTAATGAGGGTAAACCCCACTGTGAACTATGGCGTAATTACCTATTTTATGATTCAATCCGCACATACTTCTAGAACTAGAGTTACATCCAGGTAACTTCTATTTCCCTACAGGTAACTTCCATATCTCCTTGTCTCATTACTGACTCTACAAACTCTGTGTTAATGTTGTTTCATTCACTGATCACAGTGAGGTTTGCAGTGGAGATAACTTTGCTAGATGCCAGATTACTGAAAAAGAGATAACTGAGTCTTTCTACAACTTCCTTAATGTTGTCTTCACTCTCGACACTCTCTACGCATCAGAAACTTATAGACTATAGAAACAAGCAGCCCAAGCTAACCAATCACAGTTCTTGAGGTCTGCACGTGGTATTTCCGTAGCCTGTACCCCCAACGTTAAGTTACATTTCTGAGGAGGCACACATCAGCTACGCCATGGGCTTTAGCTCCGCTGCAACCCCTTAAAGCACAACTGTACTGTATATCCAGTTTTAATTTGGCATTCAAAACCAAATTCACATTTGTATTTTTCTATATGAGTTTAAATAGCAACAGTTCTGCTGACTTATTTCCTGAGAAAAAAGGGCCATAAAACAATCTGTTCTTAAACTCGACCAGTGGAGATACATTATATAACAAAACCTTTATTGTGCGGTTTGGAGAAAAACTGTGATCATATTTAGTTTTGTTCATGTCTATCAACAGCTGACATTACGAACTTTTGCTACAACTTACAGTTAATAAATGCGTTGTCTTTGCCATATGATATATGGTATGACTTTGCTGGGAAAATTCCTCAGGTGCACAGGAAGTGATGCTTTTTATGTTTCTGGTTTGTTTGGAATGAACACTAAGAGCAGCACCAGCCACCAGCCAATCAAAACAGGCAATGAAAAGAGCGCCACCTACAGAAACTCAAACTTTACAAGCAGAAAATCCAAACAACAACAGATTCTAACTGTTTAAATTACTGCCAAATATATCCTATAATAACAAGGATTCAAATAACATTGTTTTCTCTTAATTTCAGTTCATGATGGGTCAATCTAAGGAAAAACTTTTGTAATTTTGCAATTTCTTACAAGTTAAGAAAGTTAAGACGAGTTAATAGTTAAGAGAAAGTAAAACAAAATACTTTGTGCTATTGGATAAAAAATATACTTACATCAATATAATTCACATAACCTTCTTGGGAAAATCTTTGAAACATTAAGTTGAATTGTGAAACGTTGCTTGAGGCCTGTGGTATCACAACATTTTCCCTCCAAAGGATCATTTGTGCTCTCATAAGAGAGCACAAACGCTTTTTCAACATAATCTTTTTAATAAAATATTAAAAATAAACACCATATGATTTTGCCTTCACTAGTAAAGGGACAAGACAATATTTTATTGATTTACAAGGAGAAAAGCGGGTTTTCTCTAACATTTGATCCATCTTAAAGAAAATTGATTGAGTTGTCAAAATCGCTGTCTGTTCATTTTATCTGCTGTGGAACTTGGGGCTCAGCGTTCTCCCATCAGGGTATATTTGTAGCTACAACACAATGTTCAAAAGCCTTTGTCCCTCATCCTATTGCTCTGATCTGCGTCTCGGGGCTTGTGGACAAAAGGTGTCAAACGGAGCGTTGGACTTGGCCTGCCATGTCCTCCCGAGGCTGCTCCTAATCCTATTACTGTGGGCTGTGGAGGAGTATGGATCCTGCACTCCCTTCATCCCAGCTACTATTAAAGTCTAAGGGGGCCCTGTGTGTTTACTCTGCGTATGTGTCTGTGTGTGTGTATTCTTGTGTGTGTAATTGCATTGTAAGCGACTTCTTATCCACGTTGTCATAATGTGTTATCCACTGATGCGGCTCGAGGTTGGCCGTCTTTTTCTGTTTGCTACGGGGCAGGTGGACATTTCAATCTCACTGCTGCCATAGTTCAGCACAACTTTTGCAAATTGATCCTTTAGCCGCTTCACCTTACATCTTGCAAGTTGGAGACTATTTTATGGTGTAATGGGAAATAAAGGTTTTTATGTATAGATGGAATGTCTCACAGGAATATGACATAAAATAAGTACAATAAGTATCTTCCAAAGAAATTAATAAAAGTTCGCTTTTTGCAGATGTATTTTTAATTTTTGACAGCGATGCTGGCAGTTTAGGTCAAATTGCTCGGATTCGATCATAGTTTAGTGTATCGAATCATATTGTTTCGTGTCGTACAAGGTTCACATCACAAACTGAAGAATTCAAAAGGCCCTTTTTCAAAATCTGTTCTCACCACATCTGTACAAAACTGTTTTTGCAGTAGTAGTAGTAGTAGACTAAGAGTTAGTCTCACGTCTTAAATATTATAGCTTTATAAAGATGAATGGTAAATCAAATTGAAAATGGGAATCTAAGGCAGATTCTCATGTGTGCATTCTATATTTGTAAATGTATTAAATAGTGACACCACTCTATGTATGAAGTCAAATCTTGAATTTTGTAAATCTTTACACCTCAGCCCCTCATTATAGATTTTCTGCCAGTGATCACAGGAAGATGATCAGCCCTATCATCACAGCCAAACTTGTGATATTGTGGAGAAAAGGTCATTCTAACTTAGTGTTCATGAATTGGGGGAATGACAAAGTGGAAAGTGACAGTTACATATCATCATATGAGGTGAGCGGGGCAGCATAACTAAAACCTGTGTAGTCAGTCTATGAACACCTGTAGATTAAGTGACACAATAATATCTCATACTCATATTTTATTTCACATTTTTTAAATATGCCTACATTTTAATATTTATTCTTACCCAAATTGACTGGCAATATGTGCACATCGTGTTGAGTTCAAGTTCCTGGATATGCAGCATTGCAAATAGGGGATCAAACCCAACAGTGATTTGACTCAATATTGATTTGTTTCGCAGAGAATCAGTTCATTTTTTTTGTTTTACACACCTTCATCAAGGATTCAGTCCTTATATTTTGCTCTGTAGAACAAACCCTTATTTTTTCACAAATTCTGCCAATGAAACAGGACTTTTACAGTATGTCTTAGCTGTGTAAACAGTAGTCAGTAGGTAGTGGTTCAGTGGAAAGAAGGACCTTAATTGATGTTGATCAACTTTAATCAATCTTTCAAACTTTAAAATTGCTGATATTGGCTTTCAAATCAATGCATCGCGATACATCAGTGTCTAACTGCACACAACACTAATGAAAGATGGGTAAAGCTTTGAAGGTTCAAAGCCATAGGGCCTTGACTGCAGATGAAACAAGATGTATGATAGAGAAGTTCTAGGTAAAGACATAAAATGCAAGAAGATTTAGAAAATGTGCTTTCCCATGTTGAGCGAAATATTGATTCACTACCCCCACCCCCTTTCAGTTGGTCTCATTGTCTGTGAGCAGTTTTGAGCTTAAAATGACCGGAATGAAATGTTGTCGAATGGCCCTTTTGTTTTCTCCGGGTATCACTTATCTGGCTGCGGCCACACAGACAGACACACACGCACATGCAGCCGTCCACATCCTCTCAATAGTCGCATTTGCGTGTACATTGACCAGAGTCAATTGCCTGTCAAATGCTATGCGCGATTAGACACCAGTAGGTATAAGGCCTAATGCAGGCGAGCCTCCCAAAGCCTGGACGTTGTGGGGGCCCCATTCTGTGAACCCAATGGCCCTTCTCACTCCCCTTCACCCTCTACAACCCCCCTCCCTTTTTCATCTCACCGCCCCAGTTCAATGTTAATGTCCAGTGGTGTCCACTCTTCGGACGTCTCCCTCCCGAGCAAAAACTCAGAGAAGAAGGGGCAAAAAAGAGAAAGAAAACCTTCCCTCCTTCTTTTCTCACCCTCGCCTCCTCTTGTGTGCTGTCCAGCTGGCTGTGACCCTTGACCCCCTGACCCTCACTCCTGACCCCTGGACCCGTTCCCACGCCACGCCTTTTTGTGTCCACCTCGCCATGGCAACACCTTGGTCACTGCTGCTGCCACGGTAACAGATGGACAGGGGACTGAAAATAACTTCATTCAGCCCCTCCCGGAGGGGTGAGCACCATGGACAATCTGCCCAAACACGCCCTCCTCCTCTTCCCTGTCTCACACACATACACATACTTGAACACACACACAGCGCCCCCAACCCAACTTTGACACCTCCTGTGCCACATTCTAACACCCCAATTCCCTTGGATCTACTCCCTCAGCAGGGTCCTCTGGCTATCAGGGCCTGATAAAGTCATTAACACAGAGATCCCAGATTCACCCTGGCATGTACACAAGACATACATGGGAATAAGAATAAGTTGCCGTTGTTGGCACAGAAAAGCGCATAAAAAGACACCCCAAAGTCACCCACATATCCCATTTCACACTGCTGGTATTTATGTATTTATTGTTCAGGGTGTAGGAGTGCTAACTTCATCGGCGTGCTATAATTATCTTTCTGCTTCTTTTATTAGTCCTATTGTTTTATCACATCCACACACACACACACACACACACACACACCCCCTGTGTCTTGTAAAGACACAGAGCTGAGCAGCGGGGGATCTGTTTGCTAACTCGGAGACAAACGACGAACTGAATAGCATCGCTGAGGAGCTCAATACGGTGCAGCAGGAAAATGAACTGCAACAGTTTTGGTGCTAATCAGTAACTAACCTCTAAACACGGTTGTGTGTTTTGTCCCCTACTTTAGGGAACACCTCTCAGACAGAGACTGTGAATAGATTAAAGGGGGATAGTGTAATTACTTGTGCTGAATGCGGTCTGCACCATGCAGAGGAAGAGAGGGTTTACGCTGTCGAAACACACTTGTCTTTGCAAAGAGAGCTCTGATCCTCTGGGTCTCATCTTACACTCCCTGCAGAGCGCAAACAAACAAGTAAACAAACAAAATGGCAACCACTGATACAACTGAGGTCTCCAATCTCATGGTTATTAGGATGGCCTTCAACTTTGTCTTGTCTCCTGTCTAAAAAAAAAAAAAAGGAGTGAAACTTTAATTTTTCCATTAATGAAAAGACCACTTTACCTTCTTTACCACTTTACTACCGAAAATGTTTACTTGAAGTACCTCAAGTGTGTGTGTGTGTGTGTGCGTGTGTGTGTGTGTGTGTGTGTGTGTGTGTGTTTTCTTTAGTTAGACTGACTGGGCTGACTGGGGAGCAGGTGGGGGGGCACCACAGGCAACCGCCAAAAGACTGACCATTGAGGCGAAATCACACAAGCGAAGCCACTTATTCAATTTTTGGGATTTCGTATCCCCCTTCCATCCCTGCATGCATCTGCATCCCACTATCTTTCCCTCTAGTTTCACTCCCCCCTCACCCCTCCCTCCCCTCTTGTGTCCAACACCCCCTCATCCTACCCTGTCCCCCCGCTTTTCTCCCCCCCCTCCCCTCTGCCTCTCGCCCAGTTCATTGTACCAAAGGAGATTTTCTCCATTGAGGCCCAGTCTCTTAGGTAACCCCAGCGCTGCATGAAATGAGGAGAGGAAGAGAGCGAGAGACAGGGAATGAGAGAAAGAGAGAGAGAGAGAGAGAGTGAGAGAGGGCGGGGAAATTGAGAGAGAGAGAGAGAGGGCGAAGGAAATGTAAAGGCGGAGGGAGGGCCGGACAGAAAGGGTTGAAGAAGGAGAGGGAGAAGGACACAGGATCAGAGGAGGCAGAGGCGGACAGAGTGAAAGATGGAGAAGTAGGACGTAGGAGAAGTGCGGTCAGACGTCGACAGCGATGCAGCTAAAACTCGACCCAGAACTGAGGGAGGAAGAATAAGAGGCGAGGATGTCTGTTGCACATGTAAGGATGAATCCTCTGTGGCTGAGAGGGACTTTATCACGTGCTTTTTGCAGAAAATTCTTGATCCAGATTTTAGGCCCCAAAGGGTCCAAACACTGGGCACTACTGTGCTTTTGTCTTGTCTTTGTCTTTTTTTTTTCTCTTTTTTGCTTTGTGCTTATATTAACTGATGTAAATTTAGGTATTACACCTTTTTTTCACTTTTCAACAGGACAAGTCTTTTTGAAATGGGTTCCAGTAGCCTGTGTGGTAGCAGTATCTAAAGGGAAGTGTAAACCAGATGAGTTTAGGCCTCTAGGCCTCTTTTAAGACCAACATGATCACAGCCTGTTAAGGAGGTGAAAAGGGATCTGCTATTATGGAGATTTTGTCAGGAAAATGGAGCATACTATTTTTGTTTGAAATAGATAACATACAATACACATGTTTTTAATACATGTATTAAACAGGGCTAGCAAACTTTATTGCAAAGTTTTATCTATTACTTGAAAAAAGTTTCAACCATCATGTCTTATTGGCATTTATGTTCCTTCTAGTATCTGAAGAGCAAAGTCAAATGTTTTCCAGTTTACTGACTATAAGAATATAAACACTTTCATTTTCTTACACATTCAGATAACATTTAAAGGCTTTTTTCTTTTCACTCTTTAAACTATGTGGTGGATTTTCTGGCTCTGTGATTTAAGTGTAAGACTTTAACTGTAAGGAAAGGACTCTCTGAAACGCTGCCATCCTTTGTGGCCATGCTGTTCTGTACCTCAATGGTGGGCACACAGCACATGGGGTTCCCATGAATAGGCCAGGCCTCACCAAAGACCACATCGTTTGGATAAAGACGGGCTCCCACAGAAAGAGAAAACACCTCACGGAGCGAATCAGATAAAGATAAAATGTTTCGTACGGCAAATCAGATTAGGGCAAGTCAGAGCTTTACTTTTTCGTTTTCAGGTTTTTTTTCCTCCTACACCCTCCTGTATCCAACTCAGTTAAATTTACTACCGCTGCTGCTCATGTCTCTCATAATAATGCGCTCTACTGCTGTGCTGAGTTATCATCTCAGGCTTTTGTCTTCTTTGATCTCTGTGACCGTTGGGGGACCCATTTCTTCTTTTGTACAGGGTCACATTGCTGGCTCCTTTTGGACGGGCCTGCCCCCGGGTGGTGACCCCTTCGTTCATCATGGTGTCACCCACACAGAGGACAAGCATGAGTTAGAGCTTTCTCCCTCTCTCCTTGCTCTTCTTCCTTTCTCCTTGCCTTCCCGCTCATTCCTCTGTTCTAGTCTGACCACCCTTTCCTTCTTGTCCATCCATACAGGCTGCCCTGAGGCAAGCTGGCGGGTCAAACGCCATTATAAAACTGAGCTTCTGTAAATGGAGGAAGTGATATTTGGATTGAATCACACCATTCACTCTCTGACGTTAGTGAATTGAAGATGAATTGACTTCAGCAACCTGAAATCGCCAGCCAGCAAACCAGGCCATCCGCCTAACCAATCAGGTGTGTGTGAGTGTGTGAACATACCGATGACCAAGAGAAGGACGGAGGTCCGGAGCTGATTGTCCAAACGCAATTCTTGCGTCTGCCTTTGTGAAACCAGGAGTTGTGGATGGACATCACGCCCCTGACCTCTGAAAATCAGCGAGGGACAAACCACAATGGATGGGATAAAACTCAGTGGCTTTGTGGGTGGATGAGCGTGAGACACTGAAAGACAAACAGAGAGAGGGGGAGAGAGAGAGGGAGATATTCAATAAGGGAGAGTGTGTGTTTATGTAAATGTAAAGCCTGTAGGAACCTCTTTTGACATTTTTGGAGGTCAGCTCAACTTTTATTCCAAACAAAACCAGAATAGTTTGAAGTCGGGCCTGTAAAAGCTTTCTGTTCAAGGCGTTAACTTGTAACAGAACAACAAGATGTAAAATGAACAGTAATTTCTAAGCTCTTCAGGTCAAGTCAGGTGTGTAGTGAAAAGCTTAGGAAAATGTTCTCTTCACAGCCCAGTCATGGTTTACAAGACAGGCTGGTGAATAACTAATTTCATCATTGGTTTGAAAAGTAATGGCACCAAACAGAGACAGCAGGTGGACAGGAGCCAAATGGGAAGTGAGGAAGGCAATTAATTGATTTGGCAATTCATACAACACAAATTGGTCTATGTAAAAATCTGGAACAGAACCCATTTTGCTTTTCATGGCAAAGCAAAATTTTTCCAAAATGCAAACTTTCTTTTTCACACTGATGTGAAAATGTGAGTTTCAACAGGTTTTAACAGGCCGAAAGTTGAAAATGACTTGATGCTTAAATATCCATGTAAACTCTCAGGAAGAGAAAGGAACAAAAAACCCAACCAACCACCAATGCCATTTATTTATATATTTGTCTTCCTCAGGTGCTCAAGCCTAATGCTCATACAGGCCTGGCTCTGCAGATCAGGGGTGTCACATTTTGGAAAGAGGGTTAGACTCTGTCTGTGGAGCAGAAAGGGCTGAATAGCTCTCACCATGTTAAGTACAGTTGAATGTGTCCGGTTCGCACTTCAGCACCAGCGTCTAGAGAGGGTCTTGCTCAATTTGCAGTGGAAGGGGTGAGAGTGACAGAAAAGGAGAGTGAATGAGGGGAGGGAGGTGTGTATGTGTGTGTGTGTGTGTGTGTGTGTGTGTGTGTCTCTGTGTGTACTTACCCTCTCTGTGTTTGCCCCTGTGAATTTGCCTCTGTGTGTTTTTTCCTGTGTTTGACAAAGTTCAGGGGGCCAGACTTGGAGAAAGAAAAGGGAAAATGAGAGAAAGTAAAGGATTTGAATGAGGTGGTGAGAGAGGGAGTGAGACGGTGAGCGGGATGAAAAAGAAGGCAAAGAGCTGACAGAGAGCGAGGACGGAGAGGAGGACAAGAGCATTTTTGGAGGGAAAAGAAGACCATGCACCTTGAAATTTGTGTGGTGAAATAGTCCGCTGCTTCACAGCACGAGTGGCGTAAATTGGTGATATTTATAGATTGAAGCTGCAGGAAGCGACAACTCAGTCTGGGAAATGCATATAGAGAAAGAGAAAGAGTGAGGGAGAGAGAGAGCGAGGCTGCATTAATATGCTAATGGACTGAGTGAATGCACAACAGGCCCACTGACCAGGCTAATCACTGGTGGACACACACTGAGGCTAATCCCTCACACAGCACTCTCTCTCACACACACACAGTCACACACATGCAGGCACACATGCACATACAGTGCAGGTTAAAATATTTGGACAGTGTTGCATTGCTTTGACTCTATATTCCAGCACATTGGGTTTGAAATGAGTATGAGGTTAAATGACTGACTTTCAGGTTTAACTTGCAGGTGTTCATGTAGACCAAATTGAATACAAAAAAAAGTGAAAAGTGAAGAGTAGCATCATCTGTGGGTTGAAGACTTCAGACAGAAACTGACTTCAAAGGATTTGCAACTGCAGTATTAAATATGATTTCTTAATTTAAGTTCATGCAACATTTACAATTATTTTGGTACCCTATAAAGTTTAAGGAGAAAGGGAATAATAAGGTAAACAATTCAAAAATGTGTAGTTTGATATGGATGCTAAATACATCATCATTTATTTCAAAACCAGTGTGCAGGAATACAGAGTCAAGCAATTGAAAAATGTGTCACTGTCCAAATGAAACACATGAGGGAGAAGACAAAAAAGGAAATTTAAATGAAATCCTCAACCAGTGAAATCACACTAATGAGCAATTTCAGTGGCTTCCAACTGTTGCTTTTATGTGTCTCTTATACTTATCATGTTATGTAATGTGTGTAGTTATTATTATAGGTAACAAATGATGCAGAATGCAAATAATAAAAATAACTTTCAAAACCAGTTTTGGTGTTTTGGTCTCTGGAGCTCATTGGCACATCTGAACTGTAAAAAATTAAAAAGCTGAAATACCTGAGGCCTGCTGTATTTTTAGGAGACAGTTAAGTCTGAATTCCAAACACCAATAAGTGTAAGAAGTGTTGTATTGTTTTATTCTTACCTAAGTTGTCAGATACATTTTTATGACTTCAAATATACATTAATTCCACCTGCAATTTTCAACTGTTACGCCCTACTGATCGATTACTTTGCTTGTCTGTCAATATCATAATGTGAAAGATAAAACCTTGTGAAGAACATTTGTGGATACGATTGACATTTATTTCACTACAGAATGAAAAAAATGGACAACAATGGCTGCCTGGAAAGCAAGAGAAGTGTATGCAAAAGTTTAATTTGGAAAGTAGTAAAGTAGAATGTAAAGTTTAATATCTTTAATGAAACACATGTATGATTATTTAGATAACATGGTGCATTTATACTGAAAAAATCCACAAAAATGAGGTCAGTGAGTTTTGTGTAATGCCATTTTAGCCCCCTTGAGGGTGATAAAGCATAAAAAACTTGTATTCAACCACAGGAGGCGGAAGGGACAACCCCCTAATCATGAAAGATTTTGTGGTCAAAAGACTTTCTTTTTTTTCCTACTAACCATTTTTGAAACAAGGCAGGTGTGTAAAACTGTGAACACAGAAACAGACGCTGATACCTCACTGCAGTGTACAGAAAAAGAAAATGAACTTGGCA
This sequence comes from Maccullochella peelii, assembly GCA_002120245.1. Classification (NCBI taxonomy): domain Eukaryota; kingdom Metazoa; phylum Chordata; class Actinopteri; order Centrarchiformes; family Percichthyidae; genus Maccullochella; species Maccullochella peelii. The sequence goes on along the minus strand of LKNJ01001264.1, from coordinate 83,385 downwards.
GTGGGTGTACAACTGAAATTCATTGAGAAAGGCAAATGGGGAGTAGCATCATCTTACTCAACAATAGCTGCCCTTTTGCTCTGACAATGTAGATGTTTACTCATGGTCGAGTCATTAGCAAACAGTTAACTTATAGTAACTTATACAAGATCTGAAAAAAGTTAAAACCATTAAAACTTTTCATGAATAAGACAGACGGTCCTCCCTCCACTCCTTCACCTGTATCAACCCCAGGGTGAATAAACTGCTGGCTCATGATGGATACAAAGTCTCTTACTCCTGGCTGCCTTTCAACATCAGTTAATAAGAAAGCATTTATTAACTCCAGGCAGGTTGAATTATTAGTGTGTATATCAACTGGTGATGCAAAAGAGACTTGATAATATTGTTATGTTTTGGATTATTATTGTAATGCTCATTAGTGATGCAAAAATTACATTTGAAACACCTACACACTCTCTGTCCAACCTTCTGGTGAAATGAAAAGGGAAGCAAACAAATCACAATTCATATAAAGTAGCAGAATAACGGCAATAATAATATTAAATATTTAGATCAATAAAACTGTGTTATAAAACGCCCTCACAGGACAACTGATAGCAAGAAGGGCGAGATGGAGAACATTTTGTTGATTTTTTGATAAAAACTTGTCAATAATGGCTTTTCTTTTGCCAATTTTCCATGGAGGAATTTTTTTTTTTTTTTTACATCTTCTCTCACAGCAACTTGCTTTATCATTATCTGTCATAATTCTTAGTCTACTGTTAGGGTGTCACGACGTGGTTTACGCCATGGCATTTCTGGTGACAGAAAAATGTACACAGCTGAATATTTTGTGCTACACTGCCAGTATCCTTAAAATGAATACACCATCCTCAGCTCAACTATGCTAATATATTTTTGTGTGATTTTTCTGTAAAACGTGCAGATACTTTTCAGGGTGATGCAGCATTATAAATACAGTAAACCACGACAGTAAACCAAGAACTATCTGCTGTCAGCTTGACAGATATTCCTGATGGATTGCTTAACATGGCACAACAGAAAAACATATATTATGTTGCCACAATAGTTGTAATGTGGATGCTGGGATGTAAATTGTTATTCATGTTTACATTGATTTCTACTGGATATGAGACCAAAAACTGTTCATCTATGTTTACATTTAATAAAAGGTAGATTTGAGGTTAACATAACCCATATGTGATTGTATTGCAAATCCAATGGATTTCTTATGAACAGTTAGATCAGTCATATAACGCCAAAAAACAGTCCCTATGCAATAACCCTGTAACACTTAAATATCTACTGTACCTACAAATTATACCGTGTTTTTTAACATGTACATGTCATCGTCATCATTGTCAAATATCAATCGAATCTATATTTTTCACCTCTACGTGTATGTACATGATAGGTTTATGTTTATTTTTACCTATTATGTTCAGCTGTGTTGTCCTTGTTTTTAGCTGTATGTGTATTTCTATCTTCCTGGAAATTGTTTTTGGAACTGGGAGTCAAATTCCACATACGTGTACACATATTTGGCCAATAAAGCTGATTTTCTGATTCCCATATGTGGCTTTTGCTTGATATTGCCACAAAGGAAAATTAGGCCCTTACATTTCTAGTTTTAATGGGCTGTGCTGTATATGTCTGCCTCCTGCAAGCACAGAAAATGTCTGCATAATTGCTTTGAAAATAGAAGATAAACCAAATCCTCCACCATCATCATGTTTTCATCCTTGCAGGGGGAGGGAGGGTTGACTACCAGGCAAAGTGGGGGGGAGAGACAGACACACACAGGGCCTAGTCACCACATGTTTTCATGTGAAGAAGCGGTGCTGCTAAACTGTCAGTAATCCGTATTTATTTGCACTGCATATACATTTACACTATTTAGCTAGTTTATGACTAGGAGAATGAAATAGATCATATGTACAGGATTGTAACACTGGTTTGTTTTCCAACGCAGCAGGTCCACCAATGCGCCAGTGCCCGCCAATAACCTTTCCAGCAACTGACATACTGAGCTGAATTTGTCTTGACCTCTTGACCTCTTGGACTGGATGCGTCTCCCTCACTCAGTGACATGTAAGGCGCAACATGACAACACAACACAACACAACACAACACCACACTTCTCCTGCCTTAAGAAGTCAGACTGCAGTGTTTTGTAGTGATTCTGAGCCAATGTTAAACTGTAAGAGAGCACTAAACCAAATCCGCCAGGGGAGGGAGGGTTGACTACGAGTCAAAGTGGGGGGAGAGACAGACACACACGGGGCCTAGTCGCCACATCTTTTCATGCGAAGAAGCTGTGCCGCTAAACCGTCAGTAATCCGTATTTATTTGCACTGCATATACATTTACACTGTTTCGCTAGTTTATGACTAGGAGAATGAGATAGAGGTGGACCAACCAGTGTTAAACTGGTTTGTTCTTGTTCTCTACCTGTCCTGCGATGTAATCGGGCTAACTAGCTTGTTAGCTAGGTTTGGTGGCTAAACGTATTTTGCTATAGCGCTTAGCTTGTTTACTTACACCAGACATTGCATTATTTCAACAAAATGTAACGTCAGAGACCCGTTTGCTAATATCATGCTGAGATATGTAATAATTTAAGTTGTATTCAAGAAGGGTGGCTAACACAAGCCATTTAGCTTTACGGCACAGACATTTGAAATGCTAGCTAGTAACGTTAGCTAGTTTACGAGCTATGCGATGGCTAACGTTAGCCTGCAAGAACGGTGGTTTGTTGCCATCAGTCTGGGCTCCATCTATATACGGGAATGGGACGTTTTCTTCACTGCGTTGTACCAAGATTACATAGTCAGTGTTTGGTATCAATAGACTGTTATTGAGTATGTAACACAGTGTCTTTGCCCTGTACTGGATCAGGACGAGACAGTCCTGGCATCAGCTGAACAGCTGGCTGGTTTGCAAAGTCCTGCTTTACTGTTAACGTTACATCAAATGCCAGAAATGCATCAAATACACGTTTCTATTGACATGCATGCATACAGACAGCTCATAACCTTGTACTGGGCTAAGTGATATACGTTTTGTTTTACATTTTTATGACCAAATGGGCACTCTCTGAGTCTGTGCCACACCATTATCTTATGCGGAGCTCTTTCTTGTGTTGGAATTTCAGACCCGTTTTTGGTTTCCCAAAACAACTCCGGCCCGGGCCTCAGTCCGCGGTCTAGAGTTTGCCAGCGGGCTGTTTGAGACGGAAGCACGTCGGTGTTTAGCTGCCAGCCAGCCCCTGTGCCCCAACCACCATCATGGGAGACAGTAGAGGTGAGAAAATAGCTGCACTGATTTTGTTATCAGCAATGCAACAACATGAATGTCTAGCAAACATTGCATCTGGAAACTAATGTTGATATGAGCTACAGCTTTACAAACTATACATACACATTTGTTATCATGGCAGTTGTAAATTCAGGCTTATGAAATATATGGGTTATGATGAAACATAGACTTGCTTAAATTATAGAATATTGAAGCTTCTTAAAACACATGTTACATCTGGCACAGCTGACCTATAACCCCCTGTCTTCCAGAGCATACAATCATTTGAACTAAGTCAGTCAGGGTCAGTCGCCCAAATTACCAGCCCACCATTTCTCTAAAGAATAATATAATTTGGATTATTTGAAATGCAGTTTCCTATGTGTCTGAACATTGTCTCGTTTCGGCAAGACAGGTGTATTGTAATACACAGCTTGTACTGGAATAGATTTAAAAAAACAAACTACTCAAGGATGAGCAACACCATTACAGTAACATTAAGTAACATCTTAATGTGTTACTGTCACTGTCTTGATGTTGTTTGATACCAAAAGGTTGCTGTGCTCTAAGGAAAGTATAGAGTTCACTGTTGGGGCCTGGTGTTTATTTACCTTCATCAAAAACACCTTACAGTAACATGAGAGCAATGTATCAACGTTGCACCAGTAGGCTTTGAACCTCTATTCCTACACCAGGAAAGTCAGGGCAAACCAGTGTTGGTGCCATACTTGTCTCATTAAGCTACACAGGACTCTCACTGTGCACCTTGAAGTCAGTATTGAAGTCAGCACCTTGAAGTCAGTAGTCAGTAAGTCAGAAATTTTATTTCAGTATTTAAAAGCACGACTCCTTGCGTTTGTTGAGCTGATAAGTATTCACATGGTAGTGCGAGCACTGACCTCCACGGGGCACAGTCGGTGATTCGTGTGAGCATATGATTGGTTGATTTCTTTCCAGTGTGTTTGAGGCAAGAAAAATAGATTAGACGACAACCAAGTACACAGCCTGATGCAGTGAAAATGCAGCACACAGCCAGCTGCAGAATAAAGTGGCAACTAAATACAAACCACAGCATAAACAAAAATAAATAAATAAAACAACTGGCATCATAAAAAAAAAAATAAAAAAAAAGCATGATGAAGGATTGGTAAAATCAGCACTGTCTCCTCTTGCAGTGTTTGCCATCACTGGGGGAAAAACATAGTAAAAATGGTACAAATCAAATGGCTATTTACCAACATGAAGTTAGTCTGTTATTTCATGTTCCAAATTTATCTGAAGCAAAAAGGGACCAAAATTCCACCAGATTCAAATCACAGAGCCAAAAAAGGGATTCTAGAAAACTGAATAGAGTAGATAGAGTAAATGCACATCTCAGGTAAACCACATGTGCTGTGTGAAAACTGACCATTAAAAAAAACACCAGTATACCTCTAGTAATAAGCTTAGCCTTTTTTGTACCACATTATTTTTATTAATGATTATATTAGCTATTTGCATATTCTCCCCCTTGCTGTCTCTTATTAGATTCCCGCAGCCCAGACAGTTCGTCTGTGTCCTCCCCTCCATCGGGGCAACGCTCGCCTCCGCTGGTTCCCTCAGCTGCAGCTTCCATGACCTCCCTGCCTCCCATCACCACCACCAGGGTCAACAGCCCCATCAGTAGCATCGGCTCCCCCTTTTCCGTCATCAGCTCTTCTCTGGGCTCGCCCTGCCTACCTGGCACGCCATCGGTAGGCTACGGCCCCATTAGCAGCCCGCAGGTAAGGGAGGACTGTTGTACGTCAGGGATATTATTTGAACATATATTCCTGTCCATGCAGTTGTTCTATCGCAGGTAGGTGTTTTCTGTGTATACAGTTTCGAGATTCAGCCACTGTGAGCCACAAAAGATTTCTTTTTAAATCTTTTTAGTCTGGAGAATATGTACAGTTCAAGAACGGCTAGAAATTTGCACTCTTACAGGCAAATGTTTAAAAAATAATTCTCATTTTAGTTGCATATTTAAGTTGGGTTTTTGTTTTTTTTTTTACATTAATGCGTATTTATATAACAAAGATTGTTGTCTTTAAATAATTTTTTTGTCCTTCATCACAGAATTGTTGATATGACTGTCATTCTGTCTTTCTTTGCCATGAGGCCATAAATAATTTTCTACAGATCTTTCTTACTTTGATTTTGCCCTCACTCCTCTTTCTCTTTGTTTGCATTTATGTTTACATGCCAGATGCCATGAGTTTTGTTCTTCAGACCTTATCTTCTCTGTTCATACCAGTTGGTCAGAGAGTCATATAAGAGACGAAGCAGGGCTTAGAGAGAGGGAGGAACCGTAAAAACAAGGGGTACATCTCACTGCGACCTTGTGTTTTTTGTGTGGTTTTGGTGACAATGTTAACCATGTCCTTACAGAAGTAGAAGAATCATGAAAATCCTCTATAAAAACCTTGTAGTCACTGTGTTCACCTTCTCCTCTCTTGTTCCTTCAGATCAACTCAACAGTGTCCATGTCAGGACTCCATGCAGTGAGCAGCTCAGATGATGTGAAACCTCCGTTGGGCTTGAAGCAGCTGTCGTCCCACAGCCCAGGGCCGATGCTTTCCCAGAAACGCCTTTGTTCCATCTGCGGAGACAGATCTTCCGGTGACTAGACATCTTAAATACAACCCCTATTTTTTGTGCCTTGCCTTTTGAGTTATGCCCAAATAGTGTAAACAATTCAGAAGCCCTGAGAAACTTAAAAATTTCAGCCTTGAAACAAAAGCATCCCTCTTGTCTTACATCTGTGGCTCTTTTCCTTCCTCTTTCCCACACCCTCCAGGTAAGCACTACGGTGTCTACAGCTGTGAGGGCTGTAAAGGCTTCTTCAAGCGTACAGTGCGCAAAGACCTGACCTACACCTGTCGGGACAACAAAGACTGTATGGTGGATAAGAGACAGAGAAACCGCTGCCAGTACTGCCGATACCAGAAGTGCCTGGCCATGGGCATGAAGAGAGAAGGTGAGCAAGCAGGGGCCCTTCAGCACACCCTGTAGATGGCTCGTTCTCAGCTCCTTCTGCTCATGACCCCTAAAAATAAAGCCATTTCACCTTTTCAGACACAATTTGAGGTTTAAATGCTCGAAATGGTGCATTTTCACACAAATGATAATTTAATTTTGGTTTTAAATCCCATTTTAGTTGATAAACTATTTGAAGATGATTATTTAGTTACAAAGATTTCTTGATTTCATAAAATGGGTTAGTCATTGATAGCAGAGAAGCTATGGAGTATTTGTTAGGGATAGATGGATAATCTTTTGATTTAGCCTTGCAGCAACACGTATTATGAGATGTCCACTCCAAATCTGGTTTCAAGAGTCAAGTGTCAAACAAATATGTTAGGCCCATACTCACACACAGTGATGATGTTGATTGAGCAGCTAATTTCTGCCTTTCCCACTACATTTTATCAAAAGAAAATCTAATGTTTTGCCAACTTCACTTTGGGCTGACAAGCTCAAGGGCTGCCTCATTCAGACTCAACATTTCAATGCTGGACACGTCATTTAAGGGTCTCCCTTTTCAAAGGCCCTTCCACATGCGTATGAAAAATGACAGCCTTCTTTTTCCCAAAACTGGAGGACACAACTAGTGTATCCTTTGCAGCCCTCAGTGTTCTATAATCCATTGAACGCCAGTCACTTGTATAGAACCTAAAAGGTATTCACTTCCCCTTTGCGGTTTTTTTTTTTCATGCTTTCACTATGACATTTTTTTGCTATTGATCAATATCAAATCTTAAATTATATCCACAGTGATTCAGTGTTAAACATGAAAAAGTCCAATGGGGTTAAATACTTTTTATAGGCGCTGCTGTCTAATGGTGTGTTTAGACAATCCTTGTCAACTCATAGTTTGCTATGAGAATCGCGTAACCATGTCATATTTACCAGGTGTTTGTCTTCAGGTAGCCACCAGTCACCGGTAAATACATCCCATGATTTGTCCCAATGAAAAATCACAAAATCCACTGTTTGCTCTCGTTAGCAGCTATTAAACTGTAACACTTTTAACCAGATTCCCAATATGCTTGAAATGAAACCTTAAACGTTAAAACTCCCTAAAAATCACTATCATGGATTTGCCTGAGTTTACCACTCCATATTTACATAGTATATCTTTATTACATTAGTGGTAGTGATAGTGAACTTATATAGCTCCTTTTTTAATTGTGCAAAAAGGAAACAGACGCATTAACAGACTACTACTGATCTGTGTGCTGGGTCATACTAGTGTCTTAACACATTCAATCCATTTTAAGCCATTCAGTCTGAGATTATCTGCTGCTAAATCTCTTAGAGTTGAGCAGTGTAGGTAAACTAACTGCACTGTGTATTGTGCTTTCTCATATTGGTCAACTAACAACTCCTCAACACATTACGATGCTACTTTTACTGTAGTTTGATCATAACTCCGTTTATGTTTGATAAGTTGCTGAGATGTGTGGTCACTGTAGTCACTATATTGATCACTGTAGTCATAGAGTGTTAAGTTAATGCAGGTGAAAGGATCATTCCAGGCAGCTGCTTTCTGTGGCAGGTGTGCTCTATGTAATCTGCCTCAACCTGTAAATCCTGAACTTCACCCATAACCTTAAATGAGATCTTATACCTAATCATAAATGGTAGTCAATCAATGCATCAGTAAATCATAGTATCAGTGTTGATATTTTTCCATTGCATTTTAACTAAGAGAGCTTCAGTAATATTTGTACAATAGGGGATAGAAAGAACGAGTACAGAGTGGTAGAGAGGGAGATGGGGGTGGGTAAGCCTTGTAAACACTAACCCCCTTTCCCCCTCTCTTCCTCTTTTTGTTTTCTCTCGTTCTCTCTCTCCCCCCTCCCTCCTTCTGTAGTGGCCAAGATGAACGACAGATGTAAGGAGAAGCGGGAGGGAGGGGTGTGTGACTGTGTCTGTATGAGTGAGCGTGAAGCATAGATATATTACATTGCATATCTATGAGAAGGAGCTAGTTTAAAATGTTTGTTGCCAGTGCTCAGAGGTGGACCAGTGCCAGCCTCGAATCACTTCCCCATGTTTTTTTTAACCTTTTATAGATCCAGGGAAAGTTTGCTGAGTATGCACACTCCTTTTAATCATCATTCTACTTTACTGTAAAGTTACATATTGTTTATTCCCACCTGGGTAAGGTCACAGTTACTACAGTTGGCCACAGAGCAGTTCCACTTCTGTTCAGGAACATTCATTTAACTTGTTTAAGGTATACATTGATGCTTGTAGTAGAGGAAGGATAGATGTTCATTGAATTTCCCACCCCGATTTTTCAGCCAATCTTGGCTTCCAAAGTGGTAGCTTTCCGTCACAAGCCCTCTTTTCAAAATTCATGGCCACTGGAGCGCCTTATCTTTTTCTGTATCAAATACAGACACCGTGACCAATGCAGGTTGATGGTGATATCAAATAGATTAACATTTTTTCAAAGCGTTTGCTTTGTTTGACATTAAGTGCATATACTAGGATTCATACTTTAAGCAGTGTTTTTAATCTGTTGTCAGACACGTTAATGATCAATATTTAATTCATCAAAAGAATACAAAATGCGTGTTTTTACTTGAGAAAGGTTTTGTTTAAACAATTAATACATGCTGTTGGGTATTTGAATCATAAATAAAACTAAGTAATGACATGACTTACAATTGCTGCTCCTGCTCAGATTCTGGTTGCTGCTATTTAACAAATGGTCAAAACAAACAAAAAATAAAAAATAAACATGACATTAATTTACAATCCTTTTTGGAAAATGTCAATTTGACAAGACTGTCGGTTAATACAGTGCTGTTTGTACACATTTGGACAGTGACATTCTCTGTTCTTATGTTTTAGGGTGTTCATGTTCGTATTTGGTGTAGGACTCTTAGCCTTTTTCTATTCATATACCCCCAATTTTAGGACAAGTTGGTGATCCTAAACATACAACCAAAGCAACCAAGTTTGATGGGATGTTCTTGACTGACCAAGCCGGTCACATAACCGCAATCAGTGTCTATGGATGTCTGTGGGTGGCAGACATTTGCAACAAAATATTAAATGTGATGACTTTAACTATGTTTATTTAATTTGTCCAATTATCTTTGGTCCCCTAAAATTGGAGCACTGTGTATTAAAAACCCAACACAGTTGATCTGAAGTGGATAAAACGCTCCATCCGTATTTTTCTACATGAAAGCTTCTTTAGAACCTCAAGAAAAGGGAAAATGCAGCGTAATTGCATGGAGTTGTATTCATTGGATGCACATGCACTTAAATGAACCTGATTGCTGTCGATTTCTTGAACTTCATTAAAATGAGAAACGTAGTTTCCTTAATCTGGGTAAGGGATTAAGAGAAACCTTGTTAGCACAGATTTCTTTTGAAAAACAAAACAACTGATTTCTTAACAATGAAAAATTTAAATCTGGGCAAAATGCCTACTTTCAAAATACCAACATTACATTTCATCGTAATTCCCTCCTGAATGTCACTTTAAAACAATTAGTTAATTATAATGATACTAATTTCTGTTGTGTAGGTCTTATATGGTCCATGTCTGCCATGGTAGTGGGCCTGAAAGAAGTATGAAAGACAGTATGAGAGAATTTTAATTTATCATGAATTGTACATATCCATGTCTCTTTCTCTGTTCTTTTTGCTTCTTTCTTTTTGTGTCGTCTTCCCACACCAATCTTTCTCCCTCATCTCTCCTCTTCATTGTACACACATCTTCTGTTAATCTCCTGTTCTGCTTCTCTCACTTTATCCATTCTGTTGTGTGGTGGCACATCCTTCCTACTCATCCCTCTGTCATTTCTTCTTTCACCACCTTTCATTCTCTTTCTTTTGCTGTGTTCTTCTTGTTCTCTTTAATTATGTTGTATGTTCATTGTCTTCCCCTCTCAAACCCTTTGCTTCTCTACCCTTGTCCATTCCTTTGCTCTTGCACCTTTCCTGCTTCTCCGTTCTTTCATATTTACCTCCTTTCCCCCATCCTTCCCACCCACATGTTGTCCTTTCTGCTCTTCCTACTCTGTCTCCCTTCCTCCCCTTTCTTGTCCTTCATTGTTTTCTTCTGTGCTCCCTTCTGTCCTCCCCAATCCCCCATCCTGCAGCTGTCCAAGAGGAGCGGCAGAGGAACAAGGAACGAGAAGGCGAGGTGGAGTCGACTAGTGCGGTGAACGAGGAGATGCCAGTGGAGAAGATTTTGGAAGCGGAGATGGCTGTAGAGCAGAAGACAGAGCTTCATGCAGATGGAAGCTCAGGCGGCAGCTCTGTGAGTAGTCTGGAAGGTGGAAATTAAACACAAACTGTTCTTTTGAGGTGCTTTGGGCAACATTCGAAATTATTACGTTTTTAACAGTGGCATAGTTTCAGATGCAAATATTGAACATATGAGATGATGGCCATCTTATATATTTGTTGAGTTTATTCAAATATAATTGAGCTTATTTTCGTTTAAAGACTGCAGGTTTAGTTTAACAGTCTTCACAGGCTGTTGGTTTGATTTTACAGTGTCTTAGTCAAGTTATTTGATGAAATAATTACCAATAATCCTCTAAATCTGTTTTCCTCAGCCCAACGACCCTGTCACCAACATCTGTCAGGCAGCAGACAAGCAGCTCTTCACCCTGGTGGAGTGGGCCAAGAGGATCCCTCACTTCTCTGAGCTGCCCCTGGATGACCAGGTCATCTTGCTACGTGCAGGTAAGTGCTCAGTCTGACTCGACAAGGTTTAATGAATCAGTAGTGGTTCTGCTGATAGGTTGTCTCCTCCACTTATTACTTATGACCACTACCATGTCCCCATATATTGAGCCTGGGCCTACTTTGTGTCATGCAAATGTGGCCAAACACCAGCTAACACAACACTGCACTCCCAGTGGTTTGACGCAAACTCTGGATATTTTTCTGTTCCTTGTTGATAATGGCTTCAGAGTTTTAACTTGCACTTGCATAATATGAAAATAAAGGGGAAATAACTAAATGGTCTGTCAATGAGAATATGTTTAGCCCTTACACAATCAGACTTTTCAGGGTTTTGTGCCGCTCCATCATATTCTGCTGTAACATCATCAAACATCTCCTAATACAGCATTGGGTGTCCCTCATGTATGTAAATGAGGGTGCACAAAACATTAGACACTGTTTTTATTATAAGGCAAATTTAATCTTTTACACCAACAACAACTGTAGTTTTAAATCAACTCTTCTCTGACACGTTGTCAAGAAAAACAGAAAAAACATTATAAAAGTGCATGATGTTTTTAAATATTAGGGTCCACAATCTCAAAAGACCTGGAGGAAAAAAAGTTTCCAATGCCTCATACAACTATGGAAAATAATAAAATGTTTCAGAGGGTTTGATTAATAAATGTGTTCCATGTAGTTATGTGTCCAGGCTCAGGTGGTAGATCTTAATAAGTTAATTATTACAAAATAACGACAGCAGGTGTTTAATGAGAGACCATCAATTTGTTAAATTAGGACCAGGAACATTCAGTCATATCAGGTATTAAGAAATAAAAAACAGCACAATAGTAGAATATTTAGACGTTTTGATTCACTAGAAATATTCGGACACCAACTCTTCAACAGGCTGGAATGAACTCCTGATTGCATCGTTCTCCCATCGCTCCATCTCGGTGAAGGATGGGATTTTACTGGCCACTGGCCTGCATGTCCACAGGAACAGTGCTCACAGTGCAGGTGTTGGAGCCATCTTTGACAGGTAATACACAGATGCATGTATGCACAACCAGTATCACTCTGACAGACAAACCACATTAGTGATTTCTACATCATTCAGAAGGTTCAGTGGGCGACTTAACTGGAGAGGACATGCTATCATAAAAAATATTGTGTTCACTGGAGAGTTTTAGCATTATGTTATTTATGTGCTTTTTCAGAGGCCTTTCTACGCCACTTTGAAATCCAAACTACGTAGGATCCTTGTTTAGAATAGATCTGCTTCTCTTAGGACCTCCTACTCTTAGGGTAAAAATAGGCCGACCCTGATAAGCCAGGTAAAATCCACAATCCCCTCTTGAATTCACCTGGTAAATCCACATCAGTCCTGAAAGCTAGATGAAGAAAGAAAGAACACTTTCCTGTATTTATCCACATGGATTTATTTGTCTCTAAAGGTTTCACATTCACTGTTTTTTGTAATCTAAACAAACATATTATTCAGGTTTAGCTGGATTAGTTACTGGGGTAAGAATTTAGGATACTGTCTCTTCATCTTTGGTTTGCTGCAGCTGCTGTGTTCTGCGCTGGCTGTGATTGGCTGAGAGACTTTGCTTCTTTAGTGCTGCCTGTAGGGTGATGGCGCATGCCGGGGAGGCTGGTGACTAATGCTTAGCCATAGACATGCATGCACACACACACACTCAGTGGCAAAGTTGCAGCATTTGATCACATGATAATGGCTGGCTAGTGTACAATAGTAACGTGAATATATAATAGGAATAGGAAAAATATGTTAATGTAATAGTTTATATCCCATTATTGTGCAGAATGTTGTAGAGGCCATGGATATACAGTATATCATGGTGTTACATTTCCTTCTCGACTGACCACAGAATAATTGTTTTGTGATCTCATCTTAACATAAGGAACCCTGTTGTCTTGCGATCATAGAATAATTACAGTCTTCACATAAACCAGACTGTTTGTTCATGATCGTTAGATTTAAATGCATCCATTTTTAAAAATCTAAAACAAGCTTGTTAGTTTTAGATCCCAAAATATTTATTCCATGATCACTGGCAAACAAAACAAAAACATAATTATAGCCATGGTCTCTACAGCTTTCTGCATTATTGCATCAACCATCAGTTATTATATTCAGAAGTGAAATTGCCTGTTTTTGACATGTCACTAGAAACACTAATGAGATAACTCAAATTCTAAACCAAAATATGGTATTTGATTAAGATGTGACACTTCTTATGCTGTAATAAATGCTGGTTCATGTCATAATGGGATGTTATTGCATTATCCAGGAGTATATTACATCAGCAGGTTTTAATACATCTTCAGTGCTTCAAGTGAGACATTTTTTCTGTTCATTACATTATCACCTGAAAAAATCTTTTAAACTTTTATGTAAAACCCCAACTTCATCACAACGTGTCAATTCACTGTTAATTACACAGTAGTTACATTGTTATAGAGGGTTTATTTTGCCTAGAAATCTGGTCAGGTTTAAAGCAAGCTAACTGCAAATGGCTCAATGATTTTCTTCTGATACATGTTAGTTTTCTCATAGCACTGCTCTCTTCTAGCAGCAGGCTTTTGTTTCAGCTTCGCATCAGCATCTATTTAAAGCTACTGAATCATATTTTATCAAGGAGGAAGTAAATAATAGAAGAATGTCATTTCTCTGTAATGCATTACTTAAGGAGGACTTCTTACTAGATTGGCCCTGAAGTGCAAAGCACAACAATCTTTAACAAAATAACTGAGCAAAGCAAAAAATACAACAGCTTTTGCAGAAAACACAACAGAATAACACAACACAAACTGACAAAAGATAAAACGCAAAATTTCAGAAAACTCAACATTTTATAAACTGGAAAGGGTCGGTACCTACTATTTTTGTTTTCACATTGTAGCCATCCAATCAATGACAAGAATGACAAAGACAGTAGGCACCTCTCTTTTGAGATTTGTTGCTGATTTCTGTTTTGTTGGTTTGTTTTGTGTGTTAATTTGTTTTCTTAAATCTATTTTGCTCTTCGAGCCTCGAAAATATTTCACACAATAGGCTCGGTTTAGTGAAACTTGCTTAAAGTCCAACTGAAATCACCCTTTTGTGTATTTTAAATGTATTGTTAATAGTGTTTTAATATTAAAGAGAAAAAAAAAGGTATTTGCAGAAATATAAGAAATGCTCCTTTTCGTCTGGCTGCCAGAGACCCGGTGTTACACCGTAGGGAAGGAGCGATAAAGTTAACAAACCTGCACTGTAGCCTGAGCTGAGCAGCTAATTAGCTACCTAGCCTATCTAACTGATGTCAACCGACGTTGGCAGTGCACTTTTCCCGGGTTAATGTTTGTATTGTTGCTCGTTCAACCAGCTAAGGTGCAGGACAAGACGTGTATTCTTGTTTGTAAGTTAGATAAGAAGGAAACTTTAGCAGGAAAGCTAAAGTGGGTTGTTGTTGTTCAGAGTCTTCGACTCTTGTGTTGTGTAGCAGGCTGCTGTTAGGCTCATTGTGTCCGTCCGCTCTGCCGATGATAGAACGCTGACGTTACTGCTTTATTTAAGATTTGATTGGCTGTATCGAAATAAGATCTCCATTGTCGCAGGTGGATACCGGAACAATTTTCAATTAAATTAATACAAAACTAGGGGGCGCTATCATGAAACCCAAAAATATAAGATCTCAGTTTCTCCCTTTTGGTTTCTGATTTTTTTTTCCTTGACAGGACAAGTGATTTACAGCTGCAGATATGTTTGCTATAGCAGACCAAAAAAATTACATTTAATTTCAGTTGGACTTTAAGTTACTTTTCATGATGTATTAATGTTTAGCTAGGAACACCTATTAAAGGTTGAAGGTTAATAGGTTTTCACTTATGAACAGTTTTATGTGTACTAATAGTTTGCATTTGGCTCATAAGATTTATCATAACCTCCTTTCTGCTTATTTTAATAAATGCGACTATAGTGGTGCTTTATGTAAGACTTCAGTTTATGATGTCATATAACTGATCAAATTTTATTATTTATTTATTTATGATTTATTAGAGGTCCACATTTAGCAACATCAGTGTTTGGGTGCAGGTGCGAGATAAAGCAAACTTTGAGTCCAGACACGAAACATGTGAACAATCTCCATGCATACTATTTTACAGTTAAACGTATCGGAGTTTGTAACTCTACAGATTTTCACCATGTGAAATCATATGTAAGCATTTAATAATCTGTACAGCTGAAAGGCTCAGAAAACAGACAGAATTCTGTAATAACAATGTAACTGTGTAATGACATTGTAATAACACATTGTGATTGAATACACAGGGCGCACAATGCCGAGGTTGGGGCCATATTTGACAGGTAATTACGCAACTACACAAACACTTTTCTTAAACCCCTCCTCTTGAGTCAACATTGAAACTAGTCTCGCATAGCCAGACCTATCTCCACACCTCAGTTTAGCGCTGGAGAAAGGTCTGGCTGAACCCATTATCATTCTGGTATAGGGGAATAAAACGCTCTGGCTTGTTTGTATTTCTTTAAACCAATCACAATCCTCTTGGGCGGTGCTAAGCCCAGGATGCAGCGACGGTGCCCTTGCAAAATAGTGTAAACAGTAACACGCAGATAGCATAAGGGGAGGAGACTTCCGACTGAAATAGTCAACCAATGCCAGGCTTAAACCCACCTCCTGTAAGTCAGACTACATCAAAACAAACAGAACAAAAACTAAAAGGTTGATGCTTTTAGGCTTTTCTGCAGCTTTGCAGAAGCCAGCCCGTCTTCACTACAAGATATTATTCTGAACAAGATCCAGTGAGAATTGTTTGACTTGTTCACTCAGTGAACTCTAGGAATATGGTTTAGATGATGATGAAGAGCAGTACTGCGTTTTGAATTTGAATTCAGCACTATATTTGGTTTACTGCTAAAAGCCTCGTCCAATCACCTTCAGAACACTTTTTTTATTTTTTGCCCATTGGCAATGCCTTCTCTTACCAGGCCAAATGCTTGTTGAGCCTTGCTCGGGCAAAGCTCAACAAGCATTTGGCCATAATGAGCAAATAAAAATGTGTGGGCTGGCTTTGCAAAGCTACCTTTCCCACGTCATTAATTGTATGACAAAATACTGTATTACTCCACTGCAGTTGATTTAGATGCTGTAATTTACTGTTGAGCCTTCTGGAGGTGTTGTTGGCCCTCTATGATGATACTCCCTCTGTGATGGGAAGTGCCCATTTTAACATTAATGACATACACTCTGGATGCATACCAAAGATCACTCCTCCACTTTCCCAACTAAATATGGGTAAAAAAAATGTTTTGGGTGTGTATAAAAACCTTGGCGATGCACCGTATTGTGGGCTTGGGAAGTGTCTGTGTAAAATCAGTCCACATCATTAAAAGCAGATGTCCATTTCTGATGATGGATGATGGAGTAGCAAATAAACTGTCCCTAATGGCCATCACTTCTTTCCCCTCACCCCCTGGTCTGCATAGTCATCTCCTCTTTCATGCAAGTCATATTCCTGTCAGGAGAGCTTAAGCTAGCTTATGTAGTTTAGGATGTCCTTATGGCCCACATTCTATGTATTATTGCGCTACACATCTAATGAAGCATGATAACTCCTTTGATTGAAAGTGTATTGACCTTTTGGTAAGTCTGTAAGTTCTATTTTTGCCATGTCATGGTTGCATGCATTGTTCTTGAATAACAGGGCACCTATCTTAGTTCTTTAGGTTTCAAGATTTGTATAGCATTTTTAAGAATGAATGGACAGCATTTTAAAGTATAGCACCCAAAATCCTTATCACGCCCTCGCTCTGGCCCTCTCTTCATTTTTGCATCAACACTTTACATCTCAAGCAAAACAACTTGTTAGTGATGCGTTTTTATTAAACAAGGCATTAAATATGACCAAAAAGTCAATGTATTTGGTGTCTTTATTCCTTTCTGTAAGTGAGAACATTTGTCTAAAATATGAGAGTGTGTGTGTGTGTGTGTGTGTGTGTGTGTGTGTTAGGGGTTTGAGAATTCAAATATATGTGTAGTCCCTAATCCCTGACTGCCATATGCTCTTACCTGCTTGGAGTCATCGGTTGAGGGCAGGACAAAATGAAGGAAGATAGATCGTATGGAACTAAACAGCGAACTGTAATGTTTTGACTCTCCAGCCATGGTAGATTTCGACGTTTGTCACTTTCACAAGTGTATGACATAAGACAAGCAAACATGAATTGAAAACCAGAATCAGCCACAGCCAGAACTTCCCACCATTTAGTGGCAGCAGTTTGTCACCATGGCCAGTTTTAACTAGTGTTTTTTTTTTTTTTTTTTCCTGCAGAACCAGCAGTTCAGCCATGAACAAGTAGTTTGGATATAAATTCATTACATTGAGAAGTAATCATAAATAACAAAGTGATTATGGAGTCTGTTCCTCTCTGTTGTTCTTACTCTCTTATTCCCTCCCTTTCTTCCTCTTGTTTTTATTGCTTTCCCGCTCTCTTTTTTTCTTATCTTCTTCTTCTCCCGTCCTTTCCCTGGCTTCTTCTCTCTTCCATAATCTGGTATTGTCCTCCTGTCTCCAACTGGGATTTCCCCCTGCAAATCTCCTCTCCTCTCCTCTCTGCAGGGTTTTGACAGAGCTTGTAAGCAAGATGAGAGACATGCAGATGGACAAGACAGAGCTGGGCTGCCTTCGAGCCATCATCCTCTTCAACCCAGGTATACAGACAGGTGGAAGGTTGGAAATCATGTGGAAGCAAACAAAAGTAGGGACGGCAAACAAAAGTAGACAAATTCGTGTCTTGAAGAAATTGAAGGAATTTTGAAATGGAAAACATGTAAAATGTGTTTCATTCCCTTAAAGAGATAATGTTAATGTCCTCTTGTTTTCACCTGAAGATGCCAAGGGTTTGTCCAACTCCAGTGAGGTGGAGCTCCTGAGAGAGAGGGTGTATGCATCTCTCGAGACTTACTGCAAACAGAAATACCCCGATCAGCAGGGCAGGTAGGTTATAACACACAGACATACTGAAAAGTAAGAGATGAGGTCGTTGGTTGTGACTGGTGGCACTGCTGCTCAGACATATCAACTATTCAGCTCAGCAGCTTTAACAAGCAGTCTTGGCAAAAGAGATCTACCAAAAAAGACTCTCATAATGTCTGTACTGTTTAGGGACAAATCTGCCTTTGGGAACTAGACTTGTCTCGATAAAAATGACATATTTCTGACAGACTGCTACAGGGCATAGCTGCTGCTTTTGCATACCTGTATAATTTTGTAATGTCATGGGCAACATGAAGGACTGCCACAAAGTGTTATTGATTGATTGTTGCCATGCTAGTACTTGTATTTTCTTAAAAAAAGCTGGCAGAAGAAGTAAAAAAAAAACACTCATCTGGCAAGACTTACCCACACAGGTTTAAAATTATATATTTAATTTTGTCTTCCTATTTTTTATAGTAAGGAATAAATGGAGGGTAAGGTGTGACATATCATTTGTCAGTAGACAACTTTTGAGAATGTCAACACACCGAGCATAAATTAAGCTTTACACTGTTAGATATTATGATATTTAGGAGTGAATTTTGTGATGTATCCCTACCCACTTGACTCCACAACCTGCTGAAATTAGCCCTACTCTAGTAAGTTACATTTCTGCATTTTCCAGAATGCCCTCTGACAAGAATTTGAAGTTATATTTTCACTTATTTTTCTTGCATCTTCTGAATTCTTGTGGTCAGCTTACATGATTGATAGATGTATGGTCATTTCTCACTCTACTGTCCTTCTCATCCTTCCCTCCATCGTCCAGGTTTGCAAAGCTCCTCCTCCGGCTTCCAGCACTGCGCTCCATTGGTCTAAAGTGCCTGGAGCACCTGTTCTTCTTTAAACTGATTGGTGACACACCCATCGACACCTTCCTGATGGAGATGCTAGAAGCGCCTCACCAGCTCACCTAGAGGAGCCAGGTTCGGTCCGGTCAGGATCCGATGTACACCAGGATTACCAACACGTCACCCCATGTTGGGTCGTTGGCTCTTCTTGTTGGGCCTCACTTAACTGCAGCACCTGCTGGTTTTAATGTACCAGCTGTCACACTTATACACACACAAAAACACACACATATTCCCTGTCACCGGGTAATTATCTTCACACACGCACATGCAGATCTTAACATGCAAACATGACTTGACATACAACATACCTAATACACAGATAATATGGTTCTGAATGAACAATAAGCTAACACAGACACCTTTTCACCATCTTTTCCCATATTCAGTTTTGTACCCTAGGGGTTACAACTCAAGGATTATATCCCCTTTTTATCACATATACAGTAAATGTCTTAATTTTAAGTTAGCCTTCAGTTTTCACATTTTCATCTCACAGTGGGTTTTTGCTTCTGCGTAACTGATATTCTTCCCTGTTTTTACTTGGGTTACTTAGTTACACTGCTAGCTGCACCTCTGTTTATTATATCCATGACTATCCGGTTTAGTTATTCATGTATGGTTTTAGCTTAAAATCAGGTGCGTAGCATTTCAGTCAACTGTCCATCATCAAACAAATTCACTACTTATTGGTCAGGAGGTGTCCTATAATGGACAGGCAGACACAGCCTCCCAGTGAGTTCATCCAATCTCGTAAACATTTGAATTATTTTATGCTTTTTTTGAATATTCATGCTGAAACTTGTTTGAGTTTCTATTTTGAAGTACTGTACTCATGAAATGAGAGCTTTGTCCAAGGCATTGAAATCCAGGAAAAGGGGTGTGGGAGCACTTTGTTGAACAGACAAACTTTGTCCCTCCCACCCTGATGCGCACAGCGGGCTTTGTAAGACAAGAAGAATGACTTGAATTTTTTTTTTTTTCCCCTAGTTTTGATTTTATCCTTTTCTCTACTTTGGCAGTTGGTTGGCATTTTAAACAGCTTGAGGCTCACAGGAAGTACAGCTTCACGCAAGACAAAATTGTATTTGTTAGTCTTTTATTTCCCCCCAAATCCTCCCTTTGCTGGTGGTCATTTATGCACTTTTGTGAGTTTTAACTCTGTAAATGTTCCTGTTTCTTAGAAATGACCATCTATTCTCACACACCTAAGATGACCTTGAAGGTACTATGCGTAGGGTTTTCTCATTGCATCATCGTCAAATGACATGTGATGATTTGTTATAGAACTTGCTAAATAATTGACCGCTTCCTGTACAGATGATAACCTGGTTTGGGAATTAACACTAACCACCAGTCAAATGGTTGTAAATTTTGGCTGGCGGCAGGTATATTGGTCCGTCCTAACACCCAGTCCAGCTGAAAGTCTATCATTCTTGATAGGTTGCTCTTTATTCCAAAAATCTTCTCTGTATCAACTGTCCATTGGCTGTGGAAGAGAAAAATTAGTTTCTGTGCTCTTTCAACAATTCTGCGTATAATTGGCCAGCCTCTATCTGAGTTGCGTGGCCTACTGTTCAGTGAGACTATCGAGAAAATAAATAAGTCTCACGTTTGACCCCTCTACCCAGCTGCTATTCAGGTGTCCTTGTACAAGATACTTAAGCAGTTTGAGATACATTGCTTTGTATTCAAGATGCTGCCCTCTGTTCCCTCTATAAAACGTGCTAAAAGCTGAATTTTTGTGCAAAACAAAAAAAACAGCAACAGAGATGGGAAATGTAATGACCAACTGAAATCATCTGACATTGGCAATAATGCAGCATTTAATTTCAACTGTTAGTCGATCAGTATCAAATTTGGCTTATCTGCAATACTTTTGCAGCCCACTGTTCATGGATGGATCCCTGGCTGTGGATATAGATTGGTAAACAATGCACCGGTGTTTGAATTACAAAGGACCTCTTGTGTGTCATGTTACTGTAATGCAATAATGAAATAAGTTAGTGTTATATAATGGAAATCCTACACCTACTACCTGCTGCTTTGGAAACTTTAATCAGTGTGTATTGGCTCAATGCTTGCCACTTTTGTACAGTAGATGTAAATAATAATAAATAAAAAAACGCAGGAGTCATGCAGAAATAAAGGCCTGTTCACACTCATGTGAATGTGAAATATGTGGCTCAGACATACAAATTTAAAAGCTCTATTTTTTGCTGTTGAATCAACATTAGACTTGCCTCCCGTGTAATGACATTGAGCCGAGGGCCAAACCACACCTTACTGCTGCTTTTGCACCAACTTCTGCCAATGTTTCCCGTTGTTCTTGCTAATTGATTGGCTGGATTTCATTGACAATGGCACTTGATATTTACTGTGATTGACATTTGTGGGCAACTGAATCTGAGCATTGCCGTGAAAAATCAAATGCAGCTACCACATGATCAGGAGATATACAGTAAACTATGAATTAAACCGTCTACACGCTCTAAAGGTACACTTAAAGGTTTGTTACCATTTTTGTTAGAAAAGTATTTAAAAGAGTGTTTGCGTTCTGAGGTATATTTAGCCTTCTTATTAGTCACCACATTTAATAGAAATCAGAAATGTATTTTTTGCAGTTTCATTCTACAAGGAAGAGGTACAGCTGTCCTCTACCAGGTGCTAAATAACTAATATGGTCTTTTAGTTTAAGACTTGCACATTTTCATCAATGCAAACACAGTATGCAAGTACACAGACAAATCAGAAAGCCATTCTCCATTCTTTGAACAGGTTTACTTAAGATTTCCCTCTTAGATTTTTTTTTCCTTTTTATTATTTTATGACCCCTAACTTTATTGCAGACTCCCAACTATGGAAAATGAACGCCAGCTAAGTGCTTGTACATTTTGGCTGTGGCTGACAAGTCTTTGTACTCTACCAGACACAGCCAGTGTCTTTTGTATTTTAGAAAGCAGTCAGGCTGGTGGAAGCAATGAAAGTAGCTGTTGAATTTAGGGGTCTACCAGCTTCTTTGCCCAGAATGAGAAATGAGCTTCCTGCCCTGCAGATTGTCCAAATACGTCTTCTCAGAGAGGATCCTTGGCTTCCCCCATGTGATGTGGACTTGGAGGCTTGCAGTTAGATGACCTGTAAGACAGGTGGTTTTGTTGTGTCACATGTCAGTAAGTTGGTCTAACCTTAGAGTTTGGTGTTGTTTCTGTTTTTCTCCATCCATGCATACGTACAGCCAACTCAACAAAGTAGTCTCCTGACGTCCTTTAACTTTCTACATGCAGATAAAAGAAAAGTCAGCCCCTCGAGCACCACCACTTTGATTTTGGTGTTTGATGGCAAAGAAAAGCATGGTGGTGGCAATATGATTTAGGTGACAAGCGCCAACAACTGCTAGCATTCTTGTACTGTATATGCTGCGTCATTCTCTCAGTGCTTTAGTGACTTGAGTTGGTTCAGATGAGCTAATGCTAGCAATCTGAGTTTTGAGACTTGTGTGCAAAGGATTTAGTGGTCACCGGGCTTCGAAGTCTGTGATCTGGATTAGAGCTCAGACAACTACGACAGTTGGGCTGTGGAGTGAAGTTTGTGAGTGCAACCCAAATTTTGTTCCCCCCTGTCCCTCAGAGAGTAAGCTGACTTTTAGGATATGTTCTTTTGTGAATAATCTCATCTTGTGTTAGGTTGACATCTCAGCAACTTTCTCTGCAGGATTTTATTTTTGGAGCTTCCTCTGTTGAATGTTTAAGTCTGCTGCTACTGCATCATGTTTATAGCTGGGGATGGGAATGATTACACAATCAGTCAAGTGCTGGAGGATCCACTAGTTTACATTAAAAATACTAGCCACATACACAGCTGACTGAGCGAATTCCAATCTTTGTTGATGATTCATCAAAAAGTCAAAATATGCAACTTGTATATTCATGTTGTGGTAACATTGTTAAAGAGTCACACAATACGTGCATTGTGTTTCTGGCATTTGTAAATTTTAGCTTGGTCTGTTACATAAGTTCATATTAATTGACAATGAAATTATTTAGAATTCCCATCCCTCCATATAACAGCAATGCATTTAAGTTTTGCTATGCCATTTCTATATTTCTTTACATTTTGCTATAAGGTCATTTAGAGGATGATAAACAGATACAGGAAACAAATTTAAAAAAAAAAAGCTATACAGTCGGTTCTGTATGCTAAGCCATTTTAAGCTTTGCTGATCAGGCAGACTGTTTTAGCAACAGCTGGTGGTTGAGCATTTCAGTTTTTTTAGCATTTGTTATAGGGTATGTGTGGCCACGTGTGTATGGAATCTGTCTGCAGCTACACGTTTTGACTGGCAGATACTAAAGCTTTGGCTGTGATGTGCTGAGCGCTGTTGAATTGATGTGTTGAGCAAAATAACGAAATGAGGCACAGAGGAAAAGGAGCCAAGCTGGAGGGGTGATTAACTGGCTTGTTGACCTGATGCTTTATCAGCACGACCCAGCCTCCTCCCTTCCTTCACCTTGCCCTGTCTCCACTGCTTTACTTTAAACTTAACGCTTATTCACTCATCCACGTGGGCTGAAAATGACTAGGCTTTGCATTGGAATGGACTTGTAAAATAAACCTATGAAAAGTATGTGAAGCTTTTCATGGGACAAGCATTGGAGAGTTGTAAGGAAGGGATTCAGTGCCGTGTGTCCCTCTTTGTTTACTTTACTTGACGGCAGAACAGCGACGATCTGCGGTCGCCATGGGAGACCGCTGGATTGCACCGCACTGCCCACAAAATGTTTGTCGTTGCAACCGTGTGCACTCAAGGCAGACGCATGCTGTGACCTTTTGACTGTGTAGCAGTATTGTTGTCGCCATCTTTGTTACATTTTGAAATTACTCGCTTTTTGAAAATAAAGACATTGATTAAATATGCTTTTTTTTTAAAAAAATGGATCGCAGGCTGTGACTGAAGAGTTGATCATCGTGTATAGATTAGATATCAGGGTGGCATTTTTACCTAATGACACAGGCCCCCTGGAGCCAAGGCCCAACCCGTTATGATCAATGAGGCAGTGTGTGCTATGCAGCCTTGAAACCACCACCCTCACTGGTTTATTTATCACTGCCAAGCTGTTTGCGGATGTGGCCGTTTTAATTGCAGGGCCACTCAGTACCCAGTGCTTGTATTTCATGTATGTTGTAATTATTGTGCAGCGCACTAAAGAGTGTGCGCTGACCTTGGCCGGTGTATTACATACTAAAGAGGGTCCCTAATAGGAATGGAATGACAGCTCGTGTGAAGAGGGGAGGACTGGTCACTGGAGAGAGAAGTAGACCAGTGTGTGGTTCCCTCTGGGTGCTCAAGCTGTGCATTGGTGCTTTTTATAGGGTCCCCGGGCCTGCTTTGGTTTCCAAGACACAGGGAAATACATATATGAGTGAAATGCAAATAAGGAATGATTTAACAGGCCTAGCCTAGCCCTAGACCTGCTCTTCTTCAGTTGCATTTGGTTGGGTGTTTTCTGCGACTGGGTCCACTGCAACCTGTTGTGTGCTTACTGTGTTAGAGTCATATGTGGCTGTAGCTGGATACCACCAGCAATAAAAACAAAACCTTCCGAATCTGTTTTAGATTATGAGTGAGAAGCTGTGGCTCTAATTGTGGACACACAGTGAAAGGGCCACTAGAATCCACAGGAGACACCTCTGAGCAGGATCTGGTTACATTGAATTAACTTGATGGGAGAGAGCAGCTGAATATGATTGCTCTCTTTAAGGAGGAGGTTGATGTTGGTGTTTACTATTGGAGTAATTGTGAAGGGTAGGTCAGAGAGAGAAGGAGGGAAGGAAAGAAGGACAGGGACTTAAAGAACTCTGATCAGGTGTTCATTTGTCGATCGAGAAGAAAAACAGAAAATCTATTTTCCAGTAGATCAAGAATCTTCCTTAATTGTTTACTCTTCACCATAAAAAACAATTCACACACTGTTTCTTTGTCTCGTTTCCTATCTCCCTCTTCTCCGACTATGCTATTCATCTTTTGTTTATTACAAAGTATTAAACAAATACAAGAACTGTAAAATCAGAATGGAATCTATCACTCTTTATTTTTAATTTTTCTGTCTTTCTCTTGTGTCTGTTTTTTGTCCTGTTTGTATCCTATTCCATCGTACATGTGGAGCTGATTGACTATTGTGTGCTTCGAGGATTGAAAGAAGGAAAAAAAAAGTCTTTTTTCAGTCATTAATTCTGAATCTTGTTTCTGTTTGTTGTATTATGTCCGAGTAAAGGTTTTAATACTGTACGTGAAGTGTTTTTCATTTATTGTTTCTCACATTTGAAAGCATTTTATTATTAAACAAAGTTGTTCCAAATAATTTCAGATATTGCAAGATGTAAATGAAAATTACTTTTAATTACAGTATTTACATGCTTTTAAACACATTCTGTGGGTTGAAAATTACCAGAGTGCGCTCATTTCCTTTAGGCTCCACATAAAACACCCACTCACTGTCCATGAAATGGAACGACCCAACTCGGCTCCCACTGTGTCCTGGAGAAATGATGGTATGCTCCTCAGTCCAGCAGGACCCCAGGGCCCCAGGTGACCACTGACGACGCACTCCCATCTTTCAACCTCTAGAGGGAGCACTGACCTCCTCTCCAAGTTTCAACAGCTGTGGCCTCCTGTCCTCCACCAACTCCTCCTCCCTCGATTAGAGCTGCTGGCTGGTGAAATTGCCCTGTATTGCCTGCCCGCCTACTTTACGCACCTTGGCCAATAAGGAAGTAGCAGAATTGAGAGCAGAACATTTTTATAGGTAAATTTCACCCTGCACTGGTGGCTCTTTTCCCTCTGCCTCATATTTAAATGTTAACAAAGATAGGGATGTGGGTATGAGTTTGCATCTGTGTGGCCATGTGGGTAGTGGCTGCTCTCTCTCTTTTTCTCCGTCTCTCTCCTCCCACCTCCTTCAGTCTGTCTCCTCCCTCTTTTCTGACAGTCTGTCCAGAGCATAATCCAGAGTAGCTCTTATTCGTCCTGGCCCACAGGAGCTAGACTGTAAAGCCCTTGCACAGTTTAGCTTACTATTCAAGGCCTGAAATGATGCACAGAACTTAAGTTCCTAAAAAAAATAAAAAAACTTAATTCACTCTCACTATTTTTTTGTCAAATTTAAAGCCCATCAGGCCAGTTTTTAGCATTCTGCTAAGCCAGAATATTTAAAGCATTTAACAGCAGTTACATAGAATTAGGCAGATCCTTTTTATGTTCATACATGTTTTACTCGCTCTAATGATAAATGAACACCCATGTGCATTTTATTGCACAGTAGCATTTATTAAACTATGGTTTTAGGCCACAAAATGTATCCCCAGCCTGTTTTTGGTAAACTCGTGTTTAGAAAGGCCAAGCAGTGATTCACTGGAAATGTACCTTTTCATACCTCAATATTACGCCCTTTAAAATACCCCTACATGATTTTCCTTGATCCGGTTTTGGTACAAACCAGGGTTGGAAGACATAGAAAATCACAGACATAGCAGAAGTTACTGTATTATTATGTTTTTCCTCTTTGGTTGATGTGTGGTTGGCCTAGTTAAAGATCCCCCCAGAGTTATTTGGCCTCTTTTCTGTTTGTGTATTTTTGAGCAGGCCAAATCTACTGAGTTTAGAATTGTTCACACTTGAGAAATGTCTGTCTAAACTCTCCATTACTCTAGTGCAGAATAGTGGTACATATGCTATAAAACTTGTTAAGGTTAATCACCACTTTCCATGTTGCAGATGTCTTGAGCCAAGTGTGCCACTGTGGAAGCTGCTCCTGTAGCACCAGCAGCTGCCAGCAGAGGGAGCAGGCACAATGAGTTTTCTGTTCAGGACCATGAAGCACATTACAGCCATGTCAGAAGCAACAGTATTTACAGAAGACCCTATAACCTCGCAACTTGAAGTGGTAGACAGTAAGTTGCCCGTTTTGATTCAGGAAAATAGTTGCCAACATGATGAGTTAAATGTTTAATTAGGATCAGTGCAGAAAGTGTTGGATTTCAAAATAATATAAATTTCCACCAGCTGAAACATTGGTTCACTCCTTTTTTTAATTTTAGACAAGTCTGTTTAAGTGCCCTCTTTGAACTATGTTCTGTCATGTGTCTTAACCTTTCTCAGGCCCTTTAACATCTTGCCATCTTTCCGCCTCTACATCTTTCTTTTCCTGCCTCGCTTTTCCCTCCTCATCACAATCTTGTCTCAACTTCTTGCATTTCCCTCTTCTCCTTCGCTTTTTATCTTTCTCTCTCTCATTCTGACTTCCTCCATCCTGTCTGTCAACCTTTCGATCACTTTCTCAGTGTCTTTCCTGCCCTCCTCTCTGCCCAGTCTCCTTCTGGCTCTAACTCTTCCTCTCCCTCCTTCCTGCTTCTTACCCCACTCCCTCCTCCCTTAGCGCTGCAGAAAGACACCTTTATACCGAGGGTCAAATTCCTCTTAATTTCTGTTCCACAAATGTCAGTTTTCACCAGGTGAATGTTATTGCTGTGCACTGAATGAGCCGTGTTTGAAGTCACTTGCCGGTAGGGCTTTGGTGGATCGTGAGTGGTAGAAATACACACACACACACACACACACACACACACACACACACACACACACACACACACACACACACACACACCTGAGGAACACAGAGCTTTATTGAGCTTGTGTACTCTCTAGACCGGGCAAATACCAAACAGGAGGGCAAGATGTCAGGTATGTTTGCTGCTCACTGTTATTTTCTGTTCTCTCAGGTAGACCTACATGATAAAATAAATACTATAATCCCCCCTCTGAACTTCGGGGTTGCGTAATTTTCCTTGACTGTGTAAAAGGGAACTGTCATTGATTCAATTCAATTCAGCTTGCTGATTAAAACCATCTACTTTTGGCAGTCTTAAGTTAATTGCAATAAATTAAAGACAACATTTCCATGTTTACTTGCATGTCGGATTAAAGACTCATGTCTGTGGGTGACAGTGACACAGCTATTGGTGTGGAATTTTGGACATATTTTTATCAACATTATATACAGTCATGTCTCTACAGTATATTTATCTTTTTTATGGCATAAAAAGGAAAACTGCTCACTACATTGTACATCTTGTTGCCTCTGTAAGGTCCAGACTGTTGGGATGGGAAGAAACTTTGGAATGACTAGTGACAGCATTTAGCAAAGCCAAATTACTGGTCAGCCACTGTCCCCATGTTCTTTCAGCTGTAATGATATGCTAGGTTTTGGGTATACACAGACCAAATCTGAGCCAGTTAGATGACTGAGAGCGCCTCCTGAGCAGAGCTAAATCTGGGTGAAACTGAGAATGGGTCCCACATAAAGTATATAATTCTACATTTGAGGGCGGTTGGTCTTGCTTTCAAGGGAACATGGCAGATAAAAATATGTCAGACTGAGAGATGTGCTGAAAGAAATGTTTCAGAAAGACATCATCATGGTGCCACTCGCAACTGGGAATGTAGTCAGGAACGCGTTCCAAAACAGCTAAAATTGACTTGCATTTTGTGGTGAATTCTGCATTTTACATTAAACATAAAGGCCTAAATCATGAGCCAGATTCAAACGTAGTACGCCTTTAGACTTTAACCCCACCCAAAACACCAAAGATGTGAAGGATCACCATAATATCAGACTGACACAATGAGGAACACCATGAATCGTGTGGGCAAATTGTAGTTACAGAAGTCCGGAAGATTTAAGGAACTGTTGAACTGACACTTCCCAAGTAAAAAGATTAGAAAAGTCTGCAAAAGTCCATAAGGTGATTTTTCTTTCAGTTATGCTGTATATACTGCACATTATTTTGCACTGTTAGACCCACTGTCATTCAACCATGATACTGACTGTGAATTGATCTTCAATTATGAAGTGATGTGTCTCAGAGGAAAGCAGCATTTCACAACATTCAACAGCTTCTCAAAATATTCAAATTTAACTAAGAAAACTGCGGAGCGCCAAGTATTGAATTGAATCATGTAAAACATGCAGGAACTCCATTTGTGCGCGAGCCGTGTACATAGAAGGGGTGAAATATTTTAACTGGAAAGAGATTGCAAAGCGCCACCTCTTAATTTCACTGCCATGACAAGAGAGACTGGGCAGTCTGTGTGTGGGAGGGTTAACGAGCTCTTGCCTGTGAGCCAGGAGTGAACGTGAGAGGGCCCAAATGTGTCAGCGAGGGGAAACCGGAAGAGGGGGAGTAGATGGGAAGACAGAAAAAGGAAGAGGGAGGGTAGTATTTTCATTCTGCAGCATCACAGTTATTTATCGTCTTGGCATGTGCTTGTTTTGTCCGTACAGTAATGGGACTGAACTGAAGGCTGAGATGAAAAGCGCTTTGATGGCCCTTCAGAGGACAGACGGACTGGAATGAGCTCATGGCCATAACAGCTCGGATTGTTTTTGTTGCTGGTTTTCCCTGACCTCATTAACCGGCTGCTGTTACTGTGTACAAATACTGCAGGCCTGCATGTTCAGCCTCTTGTTTTGGAAATCAGTCATTTGTTTATCTATTTTTTTCCCCCTGATCTTTTGTGCTTCTGTCCCTGGGACCGCCAAGCCTCACCACCACACAGGGTCCTGATTCTGTTCTCATCCTCCTCCTCACTCCTTCCACTTTCATCTCTTTTGAATCACCTTCTTTTCATCTCCTCCGCTCCTCTTCCACGACTGTATTTTTTGTGCAAATTATATGTTTCTTATTTTCTGATATTTCTCTCTTGAGTTTAAAAAAAAAAAATTGACCTTCATTTATCCAGGGAGGTTTTAGGAATGCCCTGTTCACACACACAGTTAGACACTTTCACACATGGAAGCTGCCCAGTACAACCACAGTCAAATTTGTTGGTCACTGAGCAGCTCCAACTGGAGCAGCTGGGGGAGGCCTTAGTTGAGTTTGTTATGGCAGGCGCTGATCTTGCACTTTGTCCAGATTTATCCTGCCCCCTGCGAGTCCGGGGATTAAACTGGCAACTTTCCAGTCACATGCCCACTTCTTTAACCTGTAGCCCACCATCGCTTAAATTAGACAAATGAAAGACTTCAGTGGACCTGCCTGGTCTTAACTTTTGTTCTGTGAGTTTTTGTCCTATAAATGGCCCAACTGAATTGGTTCAAATTTCTGAGTTCATCTAGCAAGATCAACGAAGTTCAACCTGTAACTTCACCAACACCGTTAATAGGGAAGGCAGCAAGCTTGGTGATTGGATGTGTTTTATTGCAATGCTATTTGGGGCTTGTAGTTGTCTATATTTCTAAAGCTGTTATATACAGTCTGACTTTTTTTCAGTGAATGATTTCTGAACACGGTTGCTATGCTCATAATTCTACTGGGATAATTTTAATCCCATGCAGGTGTTGGAAAGGCTCAAACACCCAATCATCTAACACTTCCTATGGGAGGAATAAATATATAAAAATGTTAACTTCTTGGCACTCAATATAACTCTTTCCACTTCTACACTGTGTCCGTTCATATCCTCCATCTTGCATCTTGTTCCGTCACTCAGCCCTCTTTGTACCACCTCTCGGGTGTCTTCTACTCCTTCATGTCCCTCCCCAGTTAACTTCGTCTTCATCTCCTCAGTCACATCTTTCTCATATCCCAGGGTCCTCTCTGCTCCACTACTGTACCCAGAGAGAGGGCCCTGGTCTCAGCAGCTTCCTGTCTCACAAAAGATCCCTCTGTTTCCCCCCTCTGTGTTTCCTTCGCTGCCACCCCACCCCCTTCCTCAACACCCCTGTGGTACATTCCCTCCCTCTCCCCTGGTGCATTCCTTATTGACCTCGGCCGGCTGAGGAGTCCCTCTGTCAGCGGGCTCTGTGAGAATGGAACTGAGCCTTAACTGATCTGTGGAAGCAGTCCTTAGGGTTTCTGTCCAGGACAAGTCATCCTAGAGAGTATGTCTTTAAATATGACTTGAGTTAACTTTATTGCCATTACAACACACGTTGTTAGGAAGTTTGCTTGGTGAGCTCATTGTGCAAGAGGACAACATTCAACATAGCATATTAATAAGAAAACCACAAAGTACCATATGCTAATTCATTTTTTTCAAGCTCATTTAAATATGCACTGCATGGCCGAAAATGTCACAAGTGTTGCATTCAAAATCTCCCATTTGTCACATCACCTGCCAACATGGAGGTGTGTTGAAGAACTGGCTTGGCTGCAATCAGGGATTAACATATAGAAACTAGGCATGAAGAAAAAAAAGGTGCTCTAAACAAATACAATCTGTGGAAGTTTATCCACACACGTCTCGACTCCATCACACAAGTGAGTTTTAAGCATAAAGTCACTTAATCTAGGCAAAGTGTTGTTGGCTTTCTTTCAACAAAATAAACAGTGTTAATGTGGAACTTCTTGCAGCTACTTGCACCAGCTTTGTACATATTTTTGCTGTTGTACTCAGGTGTCGGAATAACAACACAGACTTGTTGCTGCACTCAGCTAGCTATATAGTCAAATTCAGTCAGACACAGTGCAGAAATAGACCTTCTCATCTGATAATGTATGCTGAGGTGCCAAGATCTAATAAAATGGATGAGGTGGAGGTGAGAAACCTTTCCTATGCCAAATCCATTTGTTTCTTTAATGGGAACATACCTTATGGCAATTAAGCTTGACCAGACCTCTGTTTGCACCACCCCAACCATCATGCATTATTCTGTAGGTATTGTTAACTTTGCTAAGATCTAATGTTCATGTATTGTTATGCTGGGCATAAGCAGAATGGTTATTGATTGATAAAGGTCAGTTCCTTAACATGTCTCAAACTGAACTTCTTTCAGCCTTCTTCATTTTTTATTCAAGTTGACAGTTGTTTTCCAGATGCTGGATAGCTCATTTTGGAATGAAATGCTTTTCCATCTCCACACTGTTTTTATGTATCCAATTCCTCACGATTGACAGACAAATACAGTACTAATACTGCAGGTCATCTCAGCCTGGAAGAGCTCAGCTGAGCAGCTGGTGTGAAAAAGGATCCTGGCTGCTGCTCTGGCTCCCCCACAGCTTTTTGTAATGGTCAGCTGGGCCAGGTATAGCAAGATGTCACTCTAACGGCAAAATGACCCACCTGACCTTCGCCTCGACCTCACAGCGTCCATCTGACTAGTCTGGGTTACAGCCGGGCTTCGCTGCCCTCTGTCCCTTCACCGTTCAACCAACTGAATACTTTTAATCCTTCGCATACTTGCTGCCTCTCCTCTTTCATCCCTTACAATGAAGAAAACCCACAACACAAACTTGTTTTCAGTCAGAATTTTCTCTTTCTAAAAATGCTCTCCTGTCCTGGCAGTTATTTTTACAGGCAACCACAGCTTGTAATATGATGGCCCTGTGATAGAGTGGTGTCTGTTCAAGATGTTCCCTTCCCTTCAACCTGATGTTTGCTGACAAAAGCCCAAGCACGGAGACCTTCACATCTTATGATTGGAGACCCCCTGTCTTAACTGCCTTTCCAGAGTGTGTGCTAATGGGGTACACTAACCAATTTCACCCGTTAGGTGTTCCAAAGATTCAGAGGAGTCGTCCTTAAATGGGAGATTGACCTATTAGTTCAGTGCAGGTCAGGTCCCATGAAAGGCTGTTGAGATCGCAATTTCCTTCCTTAGTTTGCTGTTTAAATTGGTTAATAAGGCAGGACTTGTGTGCCTTATTAACAGTGTGAGGGACTTGTTAAGAGAGTTGAAAAGAAACTGGAACATGGAAACTGACCTGAGCTGTTGAAGATTCCTCGTCACCCCTGTCATCCCCATGTAATGATGCAGGTGTTTTAATCTCAGGCATCAGGTTATGTCTTTGAGCCATTCAGTCCACTGAGGCTGGCGTTGTTGAAGACTGTCCACACAGAGTCCACGCCCCTGACCTCTGAAGGATCACCTCAACATTTATGATCCAGATGTGTCATCAGAATTTTTTTGATACGTAAAAGGTAGAGAAAAAGACACAAAAATGCTAATGCTAATGATAAACGATAACAACACACAAAATGTGTTTTTCATTGCATGGGAACTTCAGTGCCACCTTTTAAACCGAGGTAACCTTTGCACATTCTAAGGGAAACTCTGCTCTGAACTTCACTGTGGCCTGCTGTGTACTGCAGTGACAGCTGTTTAGGTGACTTCGTTTGTGGAAAAACCTGCAACTTTGAGGATACAAATATGTTGCTGTGTCAAAGACACCAAGGTCCCACCCTGAGTTTTAGTCAGTAGGTCAGTTAGCGAAGCATCTGTCCATCCAGCCATCCACCTTTTCCTTCCCCACCTCATTTTTTTTCTGGAATCTCCATGTGTAAATACCGTGTGATCCCTTCTCCCTCCTTTTGCTCTCTCTCTCTTTCTCCCTCCCCTCACCTGCGTCCTCTCTCTCCTTCTTTATCAATGGCCCTCATTCATTCCCTCTCACCCTCTGCATGCCTGTGTGCCCCTCACCACCAGCTCTCTGCCCACCCTCCACCCCCCCTCTTTCTCCCTATTCATTCCTGTGATTTTTTCCTGCCTGTACCTTTCCACAGCCCTAACGTCCCCTCCCAGACAGCAGTTTCCTCAAACCTTCAATCGAGTCCTATCTCTCCCCTTCATCTTTGGCTACGTTTCATTTGGGGGGTTTTGGTGTTTAGATGCAGATCTGGATGTGGTTATTTCAGGCTTAGGCAATATTCATTGGTATTTATGAGAAAAAAATGAATTGCCAGTACTTGTGGGCACAATTCTTACAATTCCAGGTATTTCAGTGTTGGTTAGATATGGATCTTTACTGCTGCTGCCTCTGTGTAGCACAATGAGGCTTGTAGTGTGGTGAATTTATGTTTTTGACAAATTCATATACCGTATATGAAACCTGCTCCTCAGCTTCTCATTTATATGCTGACATAATTTACTTTGTGGCTCAGTATACCATATTTTCCTCTTTCTGGTTCATGCTATATGACCAGTCCTTCAAATTGCCTTTTATTAGTACAGCCATTATGCGCCATCTGGGCAAATTACCTTCTAACAGTGAGTAATTGTGCTAAATTGAGCCAACCTTGGAGTTCACCTATTGCTAGATTTAACATCAAAGGGTGAGGAAGCTGCCTTCAAACTCCCAAAAAAGAATTGCTAAGCGTTTAAAGCCACCAGTGAAACACATACACAAGAGAAATGCAGAGAATGAGAAGGAAGGGAACACACACATTGCATGTTTTTTTTTTTTAACTAAGTTCAGTTTCTCAAATATCAAAAGACTTGTACACTTTGGCAAAATATACTGTGTGCTCATTTTTAAAATAAACTCTCTCTCTCTCTCTCTCACAAACACACACTGTTATACATCAGTTGGCACGCAAACTTTAGAGCTCGTGAACACTCACCCCACACCGAAAAACGCGCCCACTTAGGTGTACCCTTGCTGTACCTCCCCCCTCCCTCACTCTGCCCCTTCGTCACCCCTTGTCCTCCCTCCTCCTCCTCTCCTGCCTATTTCGAGGTATGTGGTTAGCAGGGTGTGTTCGGTGGCTAGATTCAAAATCACTGACCCATTCTCTATCTGAATTCCCTACTTCACCTGGCTCCGCACACCTCCAGCAGCTTCACCAGGCCAAGCGGAGTATGTATTCACCACACACGGATACACACACTTTCTGTTAGTGCCGAGAGTATCAGTCCACTCCCTTTCTCCGTTTCCTCCCAGGCAAGCCCCTGCTCTGATCTATTTCAGTGTGTTGTGGCTAGCAGGGTGTGTGTGCGTTTGCGGCCCTGCCCAGTAAAATACAGACTTTTGAAGGAAGTCAGCAATATAATATGGCCGCTTTATTGTAATTACAAGGTTCTCCTTTTGGAAATAGCGCACAGAGAGAGCTGCCCACAGGCACTTGCTGAGTCCGTCTCCAAGAGCTCTTGCTATCCTTCTGCAGACGCCCTTGCCTCGGTCTCATCCATTCTTGAACATTGAACCAGATGTTGCCGCACCAGGCGGCTCTATCAGCTGGATACTAGTCACCCTTTGACATTACAGCCAGTTAAGATTCCAGTGCCGTCTGACTGGATGATAGTGTCAGAAATCAGTTTGGTGGGTGGCCACATCTGCATGGAAACCTTGTGGTCTCTGGGTTCTTATAACCCTTAAATTACTGCCCAGCAAATTATAAGACTTTATTAATTCAAATATGACCGACATTGAAGCTTAATAGTGTAATTGAAGGGTTTGCATTGACCTGTAACACAGATTTTCATCTGGACTAGACAAGTGGAAGCTCCCGCCTTTTGATGTCAGGATGTTTTACCCCTTCGTAACATTTTAGCTGCCTCACCTCGTGGTGAAGTGGTCACTGGGATGTGCCATAAGTCTGTTTCAGGATGATGAAGTCATGCTGCTGGTGGGAGCATACATGCAATTCCTGTCCTTTGGAATTTGTCGTACCTCCATAATGTGGATGCTCAGCAGATTGTGTGGATTATAGGGTTGCTTTATGCTGCATTTAGTTAAGGGTGTGGGCACTCAGGATGAAACACATTGGATACTAAAACTGTGCAAGACAAGATTTTACAGCCAAATTCTTCCATCTTACATGCTGAAACAGCAAAATAATAATGAGATGCCATAGAGTCACCATATCAAACCAAATGGTGACAGTAACTCTATGACACTGTCAATTTTTGATCACTGGAAGTGACGAATCAAAAGTCTACTCATAAATATATGTGTACTGTTATATTGTAAGAAATTATCTTTTGTTGCCATTTGGACGTCCCTCCATGTAAAGCTGTCCAGGACAGATTTAATATACAATTACTTTAATTTGATCTGGCAAGTACAATTACAGAAACTCAGGATCTGAAGCAATTATCCCTTGTGCCATCAAAGGCATGTTACAAGACTAGGCAACATTTGATGCCGCCCAGGCACAGTTTGTTCCAGGTTCTGACTTTACTGGTACCTTTTTTAATATATAGAAAAAAACAAAAGTGCATTTCTTGTATTAAAAAGATGGCTCAGCACAACCACAGCCATATTGGTTTCTGAAAAGAAATAGGATAAGTCTGTTAGAGCATTACTGTACGTCTTTTTAATACTGCTTGGTTCCTGCTGTCTGTGTTTCTATGTTTCCTCCAGCTTGCTCTCCAGACTCCAAACATCTTGCAGACTGGCCATCAAGTCACATCCCCTGCAGGGAAGCACAGCACGTCAAAGCAAATGGAAGCAAGCCCTAGGATCAGATTGATAACAAGTAGGCACCTGCTAAAGCACCTGTTGTGAACCTGCTTTAAGATAGAGACACACATGCAGTCTTAGTTTGGGTGTCAGAAGAAAGAGGACTGGATGAGAGCAAAGACACTGAGGTTATGTAGAAAGATTAAAGCAGAAGTAATACACCTGCACGTACATATTTTTTTTACATTTACAATTGTTGAATGATAACATAACAGCATTCTTTTCAAATCTGCATCCTATGACCATATTCGTCTTT
The DNA here is from genome assembly GCA_002120245.1 of Maccullochella peelii. NCBI lineage: Eukaryota > Metazoa > Chordata > Actinopteri > Centrarchiformes > Percichthyidae > Maccullochella > Maccullochella peelii. Next base: position 46,953 of record LKNJ01001264.1, on the reverse strand, counting down.
TTCATTGCATTCAAATCTATGGAATAACTCTAGCAGTGGTATCCCAATTTAGGTGCTTATTGTCGAAATGTGGCAATCAAATGTGATATCTCAGACACAGTAGACACACTTTGGAACTGTGTGGTTCAACAATGTTATGGAACTCTTTATGAACGCTATATGAAACTCTTTAAGCATCAACAAGTCTTTGAAGCAGACAGATTCAGCACACCTGTCCTTTGGTCTTTATGGGGGAAACTGGGGCGTACTTAATATTCTTTATTTCCTTAATGAGTTACCTATGTCTGTCTGTGTTAATGCACAAAACCTAAACACTAAAGGGGGTTTGGGGTGAATAAATATCTTTTATTTTAACATTTAACCCCTTAGTGCTGAAGCCCCATTGAGTCAGACTGGGTACGAGTACCCAAAGTGGATTAATAATAGTAAACTTTCTTTCTATTGCACAGTTAATGCATAAAATGCAACACAAAGTGCTTTACATAAAAGCTAATGATCATGACAGATGTGATCAAAACAAAACAAGGATAAATACAATAAAATAGGATACAATACGTTTAAAAAATAAGACCAGATAAAGTAATTGTTGAGTAAAAAACACTGTAGGAGAAGCAAAGTTAAAAAGATTTTGTTGAAAAGTGGGGACAGATTTACATGACTACCTTTAAAGGAAAAGACATATTTGAATCATTCAATATATAAAAGATAAAAGTCCATAACCTGAACACACACACAGATGAACATGAAAAATAAACAAGTGATTATAATCATTGAACACTGATCCTTGACTTTCCTGTACTGAACAAACACATTTTGGCCAGACCATCACCACTTTCTGTCATGTCCCTGATTAAACCATGGATGCAAAAAAGTGCTCATTACAATCCTTGAATATGAATCCTTGAGTTTAAGTGAATAAAAATTGTACATACACACATGTGCAAAGTCTAGCACAAACACATACCACAGATGTCTCTTGGGGTGTCTCTTTTTACAACTTGTGGCATCTACTTTCCGAGCACAAGGAGGCCAGAACCAAACAGTCGGTCCTCAAAAACACTCGATCCGCTGTGTCCAGGAAGCCAAAATAAAAACCCAGAGCTGCCGCAGCGAGGGAGCGTTTCCTGGACTTTCTGATTTAGTGCGAATAACCTTGCAGTGAAAATAACAGCTCAGTGAAGCTACAGTGTGTACAAAAGGAGAAAAATAACTCCCAACTATAGGAACTGAGGCGACAAATTCTGGGTTTATATTGTTTAAACTCCATTTTATTGCATTAAATGCTCCAACATTTGGTTTGCTACTCTCTGATTTCTGATCTTTTGCTGTTCTGTTCACCTCCTCTGTCCTCCTTTTGGTTGTTTTTTTTATTTTTTATTCCATCAAAGAAATATTTTATGGTTTTTCTTCTACATCTGAGAACATGAAATCCTATATTTTCCTTTTGGCTTTCTATATAGTAATATATAGGTATAAAAACTGCCCTAGCCCTGCTTTCCTTATGATTCCTGGTGCATAATTGCTGGATGCAGCAGCCTAGTTTCAGAGAATGATCACACAGCGGCCACTCCTTCTCATTCTACATACATCAAAGCTCACCCCTGTAGTTTCTTATGAGAGGGCAGTACAATTTTCTTCTTTTGGCAGAGTTTGTATGCAAAATCATAGACAGTACATTACCGCTGAACAGAAGCTAAAACATGGTCATCGTACTTTAAGCGTGTCCCTGTTCTCTTCGTCTGGAATTTAGTATCCAGTAGACATGTATTCTGGGGAAAGAGATGGTGGAGTCAGGCATCTTATGAGCCCATGGGTCCAAAAAAAATCACAATGTTTCAAAGGAAAAGTAGCCAGCACTGGCAGAAACCGGAGAGTATCCACACTGAGGCTTATGGTGTATACAGTACTATAGTTCAACCAATGTAAGATTTAAACTGACAATGGGCAAGATATTATGCTGATATCTTCAAATGTAGCCATTTTTGCATCAACAAATAACACAGGTTTAATGTTTCACTCAAAATGTCCTTCTAGTAAAGGTAGAAAAACCCTCAAAACAGCATGTAGACACTAAAACTTGCACACTGTAAGTCTGACTAACGAAACTCTTCTACGGTTAGCAGCGCTTTAAGATAGGCATCCAATGTTGGGGAAACCTTAGAATAAGTCACAGTTATGCATATTTTTATCAGCCTGGTTTTACTAGCCTGATGTTTCTGTTTAGTCTGCTGTCATAGACCTCGTATCTACACTGTCAGTCAGGTCCTGTTCTGATTTTTCTCCTAGTGGGTGTGACTTGCAGTGTATTCAGAAGTAAGTAGCCCAAATAAATTATTACATTTATCAGTTTGATGATACATTTAAAAGAAGTGTAATATGTAATGTGCTTAGGTGATACACTTCTACAGAAAAGAAGTTGTAATACAACATGTCTGAAACTGTCAAAACTTTTTGTAATATTGAAAACATGATGCTGCAAACACTGAAAGAGTGAACCAGTTATTTCAGACATTCAGATCTTGTTTTAAAATGTTTAAATCCCATTTTTCAGATTTAAAACCACCACAGTTTACACTTATAAAACTTACTTTCAGCCTTCCAAATTTTAGGTTTAATGATTGATTACGTAATAAAACCGCAAAGTAGGTCACATTGTGTTAGGACCCCAACCCATAATGGAAAGGTCTGGTCCACATAACAGCTGTTGAGCAAGGCACTAAAACCTATATCGCAGCAAGTCAGTGTTAGATAAGGGCACTCACTTACTAAACGAATAAATTAAAAGAAACATTCAACCGGTTATAAAAGGAATGTTAGTTGAATTTAATTTAATTTCTACAAAATAAGCAAAGTTTATTACCCATCGTATGCATGTAGATCCACAGCAGAGACACAAGATATGTTCAACTGATACATTTTCCATTTTAAGGTTAATATTGGCAGAACTACAAAAGAAATTTGCAATATTGCTGTGTTAAAAAATAGATTTCTGAGTTTGTTGCTTTTCCTTCAAAAGTGTCTCAGAAACAACAAGCACTCTGTAATCTGTCTGTCATCACAATATATAGTTTTTGATTTAATGTAAGGTAAGGGGGAACCATTAAATTTTACTCTTCTTTTAGTTGCCTTTGCTTAGTTTTTTTCTATTGCTACTAAGCCCTTAGAAAGAATGATAGTAAGGGGAGGCATCATGGAAATACCACAGAATGCAAACACTTCCCCCTCCTTATCCCCTCAGAGAATCAGAAGGGTAGTGAGAAAGAGTGAGTGGTATAGAACATCAAGGGATAATTATGGTTAATTACTGCTTTCTGGATGTGGAGTCTGCATTCAAAGAAAGTGACTAACTATGGGCTGCGCGACTGTCGAAACATTTACAAGGCAGACGGCTGGGCAGGGGGTAGTTTGAAAGGTAGAAGATGCCATTGAGTGTTTATGACAGGTAGGGATATAAAAGCGACTTTGAAATTATGAAAGGAATGTCTTTTTGAGATTACTGCTAAAGTTGGTTAAACTTTGTGTCCCAGTGGTTTGATGTCTTCTCGGTGGCAAATAGAATCAGTGGCTTGAAAACTAAACTTTACTTGGTAAAGAATGTGGTGTTCATATTGTTTTGGGCTTTCAGATATTCTCTTACAGATGACAGAATATCACAGTAAACTGTTAATACTGTATAATACAATCCAATGCAATAACCTTAGAGTAATTACTGCTTTTGTGAAGCTTGTAATGTTCAGTTATTGTTGACTCTGTGCTATAGAGCTCCAGTGTTGTTTAAAAATGATTAAAAACATGAGCCGCACTGTTGCACTGGATAACATGTTCCTTAATTATGAAAAGCACAGACACCATAGTTTCTTCTGGGTGAATCCCACACACACTGTCCTGCTGCCTTAAATACTCACTCGCGAACCAAATGAGTATTAAACCATGGCTCCTCAATTGCTCCTGTTTGAGTAGTGTTTTCTAAAAACTAAAGTGCTTGGCTATGAAGAAGGGAAGTCGGAAATTATTGAGAGATGGACTAACAAAATAACAAAAGTAGAGAATAACACCAGAGGAGCCTGTAGAAGAGTGCCTGGCACCTGTACCCTGGTTGGGCTGATGACTGACTTCTTCAAAAAAAGAAGTAGGTCTGGTGAATTTGCCAGCTGGGCAGCAGGTGAAGGCCAGGGTGGAACGGCCAGTCTGATCTAAACCCAAGTAGTGCTTGTCTGGTAAAAACGTGAGGCACAAGTTCATTACACTCTACACACTGATTTACAAATTATTTATACTCATGTCTGTTTTTGTTGGGCCTTTAATCTCTCTCTCTCTCTCTCTCTCTCTCTCTCTCTCTCTCTCTCTCTCTCTCTCTGCGCACCTGAGCTGATGCTGCAAAACAAGTCCACGTGGGACTGACCAATCAGAACAAGAGGAGAGCTCTGAGGATGGGGTGAAAGGGGCGTGGTAAGTAGCGCGGACAGAAGCCTGATTGGCTGGCAGAATGTTCACTCTTCTCTGCTGGCACAGCGCGGTGCGCGGCCCTGATGTCTCATCCAGCATTTACCTGAACTGTTCTTCATGGTTTATAAAACCAGTGTTTATATGCCACAGATAAAAGATAAGAAAGTAATAAGTACAAAAGGTGAAGAGAAATACTCTGCCTGCCCTTCTCAGTAAATTAGGATTGTTTAGAGAATCAGAGACAGAAAAAGGTTTTCACTGATTGGCGTGATTTCAGTGAGCAACATTAAAACACTAACTCTCAGTTGGAAAGAAAAACGCCATTGTTGTGTGTGTGAGGTGAAATATATTAAAAACGTCCAGTTCACACTCTGACTCTTCTCCATATACGTAGATCTACGTGCGCCAGGGCGCAATTACGCACGCCCTCTATTCCCTCTCTCCCTTTGCCATTCACTCTCTCTCTCTTCACACACACATACACACACGCTCTCACTCTTCGTGGGAGTAAGTGTGTAAGTAAAGAAGGGAGAGGGAAAGAGAGAAGGAAGAGAGAGAGCGTGATTCCAGGTCTCTCTGCTGCTCTCTCCACTTTGGGTACTTGTACCCAGTCTGACTCAATGGGGCTTTAGCACGAAGGGGTTAAATGTTAAAATAAAAGATATTTATTCACCCCAAACCCCCTTTAGTGTTTAGGTTTTGTGCATTAACATAGACCGAGATAGGTAACTCATTAAGGAAAGTCTCCGGGAGAGAGCTAGAGACGTCTCCAAAGGCGTGCCTTTTTGTCTGTTGCCTCGCAGAAGCTTGAGTCGGGTCCCTCTCGTCGGCTGGCTTTCTGTGAGAGGATAACTTCCCCCCTATCCTACATTTACAGCTCAACCAGGCCGGCAAACTACTGCAACACTATGGATACTGGAGATTGTCCCTTCCGGAAGAAACGGAGACCATGGCGCATGGACTTCACATCCTTCGCCTTGGTAACCGTGGCGCTCGCCGTGTGCCAAACGACCGTGGTTCGGGCAGGTAAGACGGTTTCTCTTATTAATAGATGTGATGTTTATTGTGCGTTTTAAACGAGACTTGGTCCGATTATTTGGCCACTTATAGTGTTTTTCCGTTTCAAACGTCTTCATTTTTCGCTGTCTAGTTGGATTTACCGTGCGTAATAAATGTAGGCTACACCTCATCCATTATCGGACACCTGACATGCTTCTTTACATTTTCCCCGAGAAATGTGGTCAACAATGCCCCAACAACAATAACCCCACAGTATCCAAATGTGTAAATCTGTTTGGGGTTGTTTTTGCGTCACTACCTGCATATTTAGAAGTTTTATCTCTGCTTTCTGCATTGATTCAAATTTCTAAAGCACACAGCACCTGTGTTTTCTCCCTGGTTCCTAAAGGCCTTGAAATTGACAGTTAGTTGGAAAATACGAGTAAATGATGCGAGGGAAATCTGAGTATACGATAATGGACCTAGGAAAAGTGGGAGATTTTAGTCGTCTGTAAAGGTCCATCCACTACAAACAAACGAAGAAAAATAATGACACAAATGCCGTTTTTCTGTTTGTTATTTGTGAAATTGAAAATGTTGTTCTTCTTATGGGAAACAGCCTCAATAATGGATGTTACACAGCAACCAGTGGTCACAGAGAAGAGAGGTTACAAAAGCCTTTTAATCGCTTTTTGCTGCAAGAAAACGCCTTTTTTTTGTCCTTCTTCGGACATCATTTCTTCGGCTGTCTCCCTCTCTCGGCGTCCATGCAGCCTGCTGACAGGTGTCATCTCACCAAGTGTTGTGGTTAGCCCCTGAGCTCAACTATTTCAGGCATCCAGGTGCTTTTCTAGTCATTTTGAACAATTTGCCTATTGTTGACTTTTCCTATTTATCTTCCTATAAACTTAATTTCAATCCTAAGAATACCCAGTTTAGTTTTGACAGGATGCTGCTCATTTTACGCACTTCTGAGGCCCCCCCATCCGCAGGGGGGCATGGGGTAGGACGGTGCAAAGAGCTGCTTCAGTCGCTTTTGAGGAGTTTTTCTCGGCTAAACATCCCGTTTGTGAAATTTGTACTATATTTGTATTCTTTTTTTCTAGTATTGTGAGTAAACTGGGCTTTGGAAAGGCTACAGCCTGCCAGCACGGAGTGTGTGAGGTTGGCTGAGTGTTTACCAGTTCAGCCTGTGCACCAGTCCATCCATCACTGCCTCTGGTTGGCCAGGGGGGAGGCATCTCTGCATCAAGTTTTAGGATGTCACAATTAGCCTATGGAAACTTGATTTTGCGTTTTTTCCCTGCACAACAGGCTATGTTTGTTTAAGTTTTAATAATGACCATAAGGATAGGTACATTCATATTAGGTTTTAGGAGATTTTGGACGTTTCTCTTTTACTTTGTGGTTTTACGATTTTGTTAAGCTGTATGCCCCCTCCTCTCCCCTCACTCTCCACAGTTATAGATTATTTCGCCTAAAAGGAATGATCTGTATGCGCTGCAGTTCCCCGACGGACCGCTTGTCGTCTTGAGTTATTTTTAACACAGAGAATCCATTGATTCACCTGAGTCCAGATCAGTTCAGATCTGACTGAGGACTGTTGATGCTGATCGGCGCGCCATGTAAAGAAAAAAACAATTAAAGATGAAACTGTGTTTTAAAAAGTGCAGCAACACGACTTAAACTTTGAATATGATGTGCTGTGAGGTTTCAATTGTTTTTTTTAAATGATGAGCTTGTGTTTTCGTTGGACTAGAGATGGTTGGAAAATAATTTGTATCTTCTGGGTATTGTTAAATATGCATTGTTATTTAAGTAGAGGCGAAGTTTGACTGCTTTGGCTGAGACACATCATGCAGATTTTGAACAGAAACACCAAAGCAGGTTTAGTTTACGCAAACGTTTTTGGAGAAATACATTTAGTTTAGATGTTCCAATTGACAGATGGATCAATGGCTCTTTATTCTTCGTTTGGATAACTTGCGGGGACAGCAAGGGGGCCTTTGTAACATAAATTGCCCTCCTCCAGTGTAGTCTTTGGCCCCGTTTCCGATTTCAGATTGCGAGAGGCGATTGCACCTTCCCGTCGTCTCCCGTGTGTATTTTGGAGGCGGAAGCATGAGACATTTTTGCTTTTTATGAATAGGTTATTATGCGGCGGAGCACCTCGGTCGCAGGGGTTTGGGAGTGAAAGCGTTCAGTGTCTCCGTGTCTGTGTGCGCTTTGTACAGTTCTGTTTGTGTATATGCGTCTGTAAGCTATGGATGTTTTTTCCCAGTTCAGGGTGTGGAAATGTATGCCACATCTATGTGAATGTGCCTCTGTGTGCAGGTAGTATTTCTCATCTTAAAGGATGCTTATAGAGGCGCTGTGCGCGCGGAGATGTTCGTTTGCTTGTAGAGAGAAAGTTATTTTAATCATCTGACCCTGTGATAATGTCACAGTGACGCAAATAAAACACTCCCTTTACCTGTACGGGCATGCCCTCTCCCCATGCGTGTGCATGTAGCGTCCCTGCGCGCACACAGTGGATCATATGTGCATAGTTGACCAGACGCACTGGACCACTGCGTGCGCGTTCCTGGGCGCGCAGTGTGGTGCAGCAGCGCAGATGTTAGTGTAAACTATAACAGTGCCCCACCCAAGCAGTGAAAGACCGATTTAGAGAAGATGGTCAGAATTTTTCATGTTTATTCTCTCTTCCCTGGGAGAATGTAGAGGAGGAGGAGGGATGGATGAGGCACAGCCATTACCCAGAGAGCAGTAGGCCTAGAAAGGCATGAAAGCCGAGTTTTGTTCAAAGGAGGAGAAAATCAGAGGGCAATATTTTCTTGACATGGATGTTCCTCAAACTCATTTCAAAGCAGAGCTCCTCAAAGGGCAGTCTGTCTCAGTTTGGCTAAACATAACATAACCCTTCTCTCTCTCTCTCTCTCTCTCTCTCTCTCTCTCTCTCTCTCTCTCTCTCTCTCTCTCTCTGTGTGTGTGTGTAGGTGAATAGAGCGCCTATGTGGTGGTGGAGCAGGGTTTTGACAGTTCATTCCTATGACTGTATGGAAGTGTGTAGTATTTCAGGCTTCTGTTGGCCACATGTGACTCAGTCTGGCAGCTTTAACCTTGTCCCTTTGATTTTCCTCTGCTTTGTCGTCATTTTCCATGGGCCCTTGTGGCTCTAGTGATCCTTTCTTTTTTACTCATACCTTGTTGTCCAGGGTAATCTGTCTGGTTTGATGATTTTGTTTTGGCTAGTCAGATGCCTTATCCCCATTATATGTCAGCCTTGCACATATTCCTCAACAGCCATCATGATGACACTAAGATGAAGAGCTATGAGCTATGACTTTTCAGCCATGTAGTTATCTCATAATGTGGTGGGGAGGTTTTGACTCACCAATCAGCTGCTTTTCCTCTGCAAAATTAGATTTAGTTGGTGCAGAAAGACCTCGTATAGCACCAAACTGACACACAGGTGGTTGGATACTTTTGTGCCCTGAGCTGAGCCTCCCAGGCAGACCTTTCTCTCATTCTGCATTCAAATTCTGCCTCCTTTGCCAAGATTGACAAACCCCAGCCATAGCTCAACCCTAAACTAAACACGTGTAATGTAAGATTGCTGTGTTGGTGGTGGAACACCTGGGAGGACAGGCTGCCTGGGACACTGAGTTCAGGACAAAAATGACCCTCTTCTGAAAGTGGCCTGGTTTTTTCTTAAAGCATGTCATTAATGTACACCAGTTTACAGACTATTAACAAAGTGGACAGCTGAATATGTGAACACTGGTTCAGTTTACTGATGATTTTAAAATAGATTAGTTTGGGAACTTACATTACTTACATTTGTGTGGGATTTCCTTTTCATATTCAACACTTCTCTTACCGATAGACTTCTCTTCCTTTTCACTAATCAGGACTGTTAAGAGGCTTAGGCATCTTTTTGGCCAGGAAACTGGGACTGACACCCTTAACCACAGTGCAAAATCACATCATTTGCATAGACAGATAAGATCCAGACTGTGGTTGTGAAATTCAACCACTCAGAGGTCAAAGCTGAGATACACATAAATGCTTCTGAGGCCTCAGTTCTAGACCATGACATCCCCTCAAACTGTGAACAGACAAAACCACATTAGCACTGCAGCCTGCAGCCTTAAGGGAACAGTGAGTAGAAGGTAGTTCCTCCTTCTTCCTTGGTTTCATAGGTGATGATTTAGTGGTTTGTGTGTGTGTGGATAGTTGGGCGTCGTTCCTCCAAGGCATTCTGTTTTAGCAAAAGATGTACAAGGACGGCAGGAGAGTGTGCCAACTTTATAATAACAGAGTGTCTGTATAGGATGCTATTCTCAGTCACTGTTATTTTGCTGCTTCTAGGAAATCAGTGTAGGAGGGTGCAGAGACAAGCTGTGTGCTTTTACATGTACTGTAAATGTACATCTCTTTTCCAGACATCAATACAGTTTGTCCATTTGAAAATAGTTTTAAATGTTGGGTTTAGATAGTTGTTTGCTTAGATTTGGATGAGTGGAAAGTCTTCAGTCTATCACATATTAGAAGACATGCCAAAAGTAATGGATCACAGGAAAGCATATACCTCTCCCTGCAATTTCATAATTTATCTGGGACAATTTGAAGTGGCCTAATGGAGTAATCCCCAATTATCTTATAATTTAAGTAGCATACAACATTCCTTTATTCTTTCTCCGTACCTGTTTCTTTCTAATTAGACCTGTGTGGACTGGAGTCTATCCCAGCATGCATTGGGAGGAAGGCAGGGAAATACCCTGGAGAGATAACACATTGGTAAACAGGGGGAAAAAGGACAAATGTATTTGCCAACACACTTACATATAGAGAAAGCAAACCCAATCATTGCATATAAGCAATGCCAACCTGACTCTATGTATATGGATGAATCATTTTAACTACCTAATGTAATGGGCATAAATGAATTAGTGTTGGCGACATTATTGCAGGAACAAAAACTGATATTCAGTACAAGGACAACAGGATTTCTAGTATTCAATACCTGTGTTTTTAAAGTGTACACAATGTACTTTTCAAACATTTGATTTAGCATCTTCCACTATCCAGAAATATATTGGCTTTGTAAGTAGTGTAGAGTGTTTTAGTAAGATCCAGACACAACACATGACAGCCAATCAGAGTCCTCCTGCACTCGCTCTGCAGTGCTCTTTATCGACCATCTCCTCATACTTGTGTTGAAGGGTAGATTTCTGCAGTGGGGATTTCCACACTGAGAAGGTGTCGCTATAAACAGTGAAGATTATTATTATGGCCACATGCCCACTGCTGTTACACTTGTCTTTATTATAAGTTTGACTTGTCACCTCTGGCTAGACTGAGATAAATGTAGGTATTCATATGCCACTAGTCACTGTTATTGAAGATGTTTGATTTAATATAAATATAGTGGCGGTGCAGTACACTGCTCCATATGTAAGTTTGTTGAACTATTAGGATTAGAGCAGATTGGTGAAATGTAGATAAAGGGTATGATTTTGGTCAACATCTTCAGGGTTTATAAAACATGCCGTGAAAAGTTTTTGACTCTTCTTCAAATGACCAAAGTGTTGTTGTTTTTTTTTTACAACTTTTAGGCTATTGTCTACAAATGATGTGTGCTCTGCATTATCTCTGACCAGTTTTCAGAGGGCAGATTATAATCTTTTGCACTGTTTTGCTGTACAAATTGTCCAGTTTGTGGAATCTCAACTATTGGCAGTTTTAAATCAATTATATTGTCAGCAGTAAATTAATATCAGTTGAACCTAAATAAAGAGTTTAGTGTAACAAGTGCCTTTCCTTTAAAAGTATTATATGGAGACTGTAAGGTTTTGTAAACTAAGTGCAATCAGAGCTAAGCTGTGAAGTCTTACCATTCAGCACAGGCACATCAGGCACATCAGACGCGGTTCCTAATTTGTGCCCGTGCTGACAGTCTGTCCCATGTGATAGTACGTTACAGGGAACCACTGACTGTCTCCTGGTCAGGGCCCTGAGGTCCCATGTAGGCCTTGTGGTGTCAGTATCCACCCTCAGATCCAAACTAAGACTGTGGCCTCCAACCCTGAAACCACACGAGACTCCAGCATGATACACGTCTGCAGCTCCAGTGCAGCACACACAGACTGGCACAGACCACATAATGGTACACAGGGGACAGTACAGGACTTGGGCATATGCTGGCAGCAGCTCCTCAATGGAGGGAATGAAGAAACCACACAAGGCTGCAACACAGTACAGTAAATGTTGGCACTGCCCTGTAGTGACAGATAAACCACATGTATTATGGGATTCATTAGTACTGATACTGATAGTGCTGATAGAGGCAGGTGTAAAAATCTAAAAGCACAGGATAAAAAAGCTCAAATAGTGATCTTCTTAGTAGCAATACTCTTGTCATAGAAGTTCTTTCACAACATGATAAAGGATTGTACCTGGAATGCAGATCGGTTCTGGTTATCCATTAATATATAATCAATGTTGCTAAAATACTGACCTCTTGGTGCATTAATAGCGTGTTTAGTTTCACCCTGAGATAAATAATGTTGCACTTACGCTTTAGTTCTGTGTCCTCTCTAAAAGCTTTCCCAATCCAGTAAAACCAGCTCAGATTGCTGTGTGATGTGGAGACGATAGAGTTGATTCTATTCAAAAATGGGTGTTTGACAGTTTTTCAACTGACATGACCTTGAACAGCATTTCTAAATCTCTTTTTCTCCTCAGCAAGCAAAAGCCCAAAGATAGCTCATAAATTTATAAGTAACCCTGCTGTCTGTGTATTGTGCTTTACTTTGATTATTTTACTCCGTTTGTAACACTTTTTGGCAAAGCAAGCACAGTTTGTGTTGACTTATATGACTGACTTTAACTTTCAGTTATAAATTCACATTATGCTATTCAAATGCTCTAGTGTCACTGAGCTGCTGCTAACATCAGTTTCTTCTTGTTCTTTAAATCTGAACTCTTTCAAATTGTATATAAATCTAATCTCCATCTTGCTATTGAGTCCTCTGGTGTTATATTGGCAATTCAGTGGAACATTTGTGATGGCAGGATCACCTCACTGTCGTTAATGTGCTCCCACTCCCCTTTCCTCTCACACCTAGCTCAGGATTTACAGTCATATAGCACAAAGGATAGTTCTGTATTGGTCTTTTCCCTTTCGGAGCAGCTAGCCAGACACTGTCACATGGTGTGACATCTACATGATAATTAACACCACACTGACAAACCAAACCTTCATTTTATACTATATAAATAATGTAAAGTCTAATAACCCCCTTTTTTTACAGCATGGATACTCATAATGGATTTTCTGTCTGTGTATACAAGGCATTATAAATAAATCGTAACTATAGAGCACCATGTTGAAAATTATAACCTGCAGCAGCTCATACGCCTAGCCATCGTGGTCAGCTGGGTGGATGGGGACACAGCTGGTGATTGAGGAACAACTGGAGTTTAGTTTACGCAGAGTTTTAGTTTTGAAATTCGTTTTATATTTAACTTTTTGTAGTTTACGATGCTTCTTGGAGATCTTATGTTCATTCTTTTCTCATCTCAGGCCCCTGAAAACTCTGCCATCTCTGTTTATTCTTGGAAATGCCAGGAGACTCAAATGTTGAGACAGAAAATTGGTGTACAGATGAATTTGTGCGCCCGTGCGTATTTGTGTGTGCGCTAATCTGTGGTCAATATTGCACGTTGCTCTTGATTTGCGTGTCTAACAATGTGCTCGTTGTGTAAAGGTGAGAGGTGAGGGGTCAACATGTCAGCTGGAGTGTGTGCCTGGTATTCGGCGCAGCTGTACCAAAAGAGGAAAGGGCACACGTGCACACACACATACATATGCACACACAGAAATTGTTACACAAAGCATCTAAGGCAGAAAGCTGAGGAGAGGAAAGAGGTTTTCCTCTGAAGTGAACTGAGAATCACACAGTTGTCACCTCACACAAGTGCTCAGAGAAACAATGGCATGACATTTAAATATATCACCAAGGATTGTCTTTTTATTACTTTTTTTTTTTTACTTACTACTTGAACTGCCCATGGTGTCCCCTGCCTCTGACTCAATGCATGCTGAGATAGGCTCCAGCCCAAAGAATAACTAGGTATAGAAAATGGATGGATGGATGGAATATATACAGAATATGATCATTATATGCTTCCCCTCATAGGAGTCCCATATTCCTGTTATTTAATTAATTTGGTGATGTTAAATGTTTCACTTTGGCGTTATGAGAAACCCAACAAGCTGAATTCCTTTACTGTGCAAACTTTCTTGACTACTGATTCTCATTCTGATGTGTCGTGTGCACACAGGGTCTAATCTGTGTGTGCAGCTGCTTTGTGCTCAGACAGACGAGGTGTGTGTGTGTTCTGTTAGTCCAGTCGTTTACCCTGTTAGCTGACAGAATGTACAGACTCTGCTTAATAGTTACTCGTTAAGTAAGAATTAGCATTGTTTATCTCTCTCTCCTGTGAGCGTGTCTGTTTGCATAGCGTGTGTACATGTAAACACCTATTTGTGTGTGCGTGTGTGTGTGTGTGTGTGTAACATCATGTGGTTCCAGCCCTTCAACAGACTTTGACTGTACTCTGCTAACAGTGACGCCGGTCACCAAGTTCATTAAATCAGTTTTAGCTCCATCTAGTGGCGGCTGTGGGGAACTACAGTAATACAAACTGCTGAAAAATATTGCAGTTTTAGCAGCACGCCTCATTTTGCCAACCTGGGTATCACATGTGTTCTCTATCAGGGTGTAGTAAGCTGGTGGTCTACTTGTTTGGTCAGTTGTGGATCTGTGGAACTGAGTGGGTTGGAGTATAACAGTGATAGGATTGTTTCAGTCCTGGGGCACCTGTTGGAAAAAATAAATCCACCCCATCGCACAGGGCTCCATTATACACCAAACAGCATATCATTATTTCAGATGATCTTTACACCAGTTTCAGTGATTTATCTCAATGAAAAAATTAAACACTTGGGCTGATTAGAATCAGAATAGATAACCTAAGAAATTATTTGGGGTTCAGTAAAATCAAGTATGTGTTCTACAGTTCAGAAATGTTGAAAATGAAGTTTTTACTGAGCATCAGCAATATATTGTAACATTATTCAACTTCACTGATCACTGTTTTTAACCACTGCAGAGACTTTCAAAGTATACTGACGAGATTTCAAACTTACATGTAGATATGCCTGCACAACTAATCTTGCAAACAATGTGTTCAATGGTAAACAGTTTAGTTCAGTTTAGCTGTTTGCACATAAAATTTAAACTTAAAAGAAAGGAAAGACCAGGGGCATTATATCTTTTGCATTATATCGGGCAAGATTCTCCCCAGAATTAGAAAATTTTCAGATTCAATTAAGTCTAATCAGCAACATCAGGTAGATGAGTTTTAGTCATTAAGGCACTGTATTAATGTTCTATTATCAGTGTCATATGGCCATTTTCATTTCAGCCAGTGCAGCTGTCAGTAGGGGTAACTGTACGGGCTACTGTAATCTTTACCTACAGCGCTGGTTGTAACTGCCCTCACGTGCCTGGGAGCCCTGTTTCCCGTCTTAATGACAGCAGTGTAATTGGCCTGCGTTTACATCAAAGGGCTGCAGCCATCTGTGAGCGCTTATGGTAAGAAAGACTGATGGAGCGGGAAGAAGGAGAAGAAAGAAAGTAAAGAAAGAGAGTTTGTGGCCCCTGGCTTTCTGTTTTTCTACCTTGTCTAGTTTCATATTTGCCACTCCTCGTCTTGCGAGGTGTATTGGTGCAGTTTTCCCCGCCTGGGCTGCGTGAGTGTGTACCTCTGTTGCCCTGTGTGTTATTTTTGTGGGTGTGTTTTTGTCGTGATTGTGGTCCTCCAGGCAGGAAGGGCCCCGGCTGCAGATGTGAGCTAGGCAGGCAGCAGGGAACAGAGCGGCACATTGTACTGGGTGTACTGGGGGAGTTCGGGCTGCAATCTGATCCAGTATCCTGCCATCACAGAACCACGCTGTCTACTGTTGCTGCCTGACCTCCCAAAACACACACACACTCACACACATGCGCACACTCCACCTTTGCCTTAACCTCTCTCTCCCTCCTTCTTCCTCTCATTGCCCTCCTTCCTTTCCTCGCTCTACCTCTTCCTCTTCCTCTTTCTCATTCCCAGCATTCCTGTGCAGATCTGCAAAAGTCTTGAAAATGTCCGTCAGGTTTTGGAAAGTTTGAAAATTTTGGAAATTGCACACAAAGTCTGAAGGTTCCAATTCATTTTAACATTATTACATTTTATGGACTAACTGACTTATGAAAACCTCCAATGAACAGTCCAGTCAAGACACTGTCGTCTGGAAAAATTTTAAACGAGGAACCATACATTTCTTTATCCCTCTTAATGTTCATTGTTCTCTCTCTCTTTTTATGCTCCTCTCCATATGTGTCTTCATTTCTGTTCTGACTACTTTTCCGCTTTCACTAGCTAATCTCCGTTCTGTTCATTTCCGCCTTCAAGCAGCTGTTTTTAGGGAGGTTTCTGTTCTGGATGGTTAATGTAGCATCACACTACCACTCAATCTAACTCTCGCTTCACCTCCACTTTACATCTTGCTTATACATCCTTCTCTTCCGCCCCTCCTTCCTCACTCCATCTCTTCTTCCTCACTCCATCTCTTCCTGTCACTCCCCCATGGTGTAATGTGATGTTAATGGACTGTGGTCTAGACACTCTGAGGCAATATTAACGCACCATTGGCTCTGTCTGAATAAATATTACCGTCTGTGGGCCCGCTTGACTAACTGTTAACTCTGAGACACTGGGTGTCACCTAAACACAAGAACCACTGATGGGATCAGTGTGATTTTAGGACGAACACAAGGAAACTTCACATTAGAGGCCAATATAAAGCATCGTAAGTGGCTGCACATTAAGATGGCTTCATAATGCAGTGTTATAGTGTTGTCAGATTCATAATACATTCATACATGTCAGTTTATGTGTTTATTATAAGGTGATATGAGTCTTGTGGCTCTATATGTGTGATAAGAGCCAACAGATTAATGTTAATGTATGTGTGCCAACTTTCTTTTGATTTCTGATGGACAGCTGAGCCTCAGGTCAGGAGTTGATGTCATTCTTGATATGGTCAAACACTGGCGTTAAATAAGAGTGGTGCATAAACTGCATCCTTCAGTGGCTTTGCTCTTTACGTCTCCTCACTGTACCAGTAGGTCATATATTTAGCAATAGTCGTCTAAGTGGTGACGGGCTCCCTCACTGTGTTAGAGTTGCCATGCTGTTATATGCTCTGTTGTACTTTTCAAACATGCTGAGGTGTGCATGGTTACATAATTTCTGCATAAATATGATGCTTTTTAAAGTGCCTGGAAATGAAAACAAACATGTAACTTCATATCATAGGCTGCATCACAGGAGGGCTTGGCTTTTATCTTTTCATCAGTTTTTACATGGGCAGTGCATCACTGCCAGCATAAGTTTATTATGAGACGTGCCATAGCAGGGCTGGCTGTAAATGAATTTAATTGGCTGTTAACAGCAAAGTTAGCTCTCTGGTGCACCTCAAACACAGCAAGGCTAGCCAAGACTGAGGGAGGATAACTGAGTTCAGGAAAATGTGAATACTGTTGAAAACTTTAACTTTATAGCTGCCTCACTTCAAAACCATGAGGGACCCATCAAGATGTTGTTACTGTCTAAGGTAGACTTTATTATTACACTTGGTTTGGGTTCTCAGACTGCAAAATATTCTTAAAAGTGTGTGCAAGCCTTCTGCTTTGAAACCTTGGCAGAATTTGTGTCAAGCATATTTGTCATTCCATCTTGAACTAGACAGCAGGCCACACAGCAGCTCGGCATCTTCGGAGAGGTTAAATCGAAAAAGTTCAAATTTGTAGCATGCAGAGAGATGTCTTCTTGAAATGAGCATTTCACTAAAAACACATTGAACAACCAATTTTTGAATATGTTATCTCAATGAGCTCGATTTGGACATGTATAAAGCAACATGCAGCAAGACTGAGCCTAACTTTTGACTTCTGTCACAGATGGTGTTCCCATAGGAATCAATGGCGTGCTGCTAGTATAACAGGATTCCAATACCCTAACCACTGCATTTACCACAGTACTGTTCTATAACAAGAGAGCACAAGTCAACTCATGCAAGAAATTAGACATCCGCCCTTTTAAAGATGTAACGCCTACTGTGGTGAAATAAGTGCTGACATGAATGCCGAACTATGTTTAAAATGATCAGTTCATTCAACTGTTTCCAAAACAGTAACATGACATAGAGAAAACATTGAGCAGTGAGCATCAGGTATAACATTTTTTCAAAATGTATACTGTATGCATGTCGAAGGACTGTGATTTTCTTTCTCCTCTGTAATATTGCTACTTCTGATTTCCATCTGCTGTCTACTAGCTCATGTAGGGAAATAAATTATAACATAAGAAAGGTGGTTGCTTTTCACCAAATTGTCTAACAGTACAGTATTTATTGTAGCATAGGGGGTCATAAAGGGAATCAAACCCCGAATTCCAGAAGGTAAAGCCATACTTTTCACACTGAAATACACAGACTGACACTGTGCCTTTGAGCAATGTGAGAAAGCCAACAAGGTAAACCACAGGGCAGACTGAGGGTGGAGAAACAGACTGGTTGACCTCAGCGTGTGAAAGTGGAGACAGGATGTGAGACTGGTTGGCACAGTGTCTGTGTTTGTGCATTTGTGTTTATGTGATGTTAGGGTGTATACTATATATCTGGAGTGTGTGTGTGTGTGTGTGTACCTGAATTCTTGTGTGTTTGCGCGTGTCAGGTGAGACTGTAAAATGCTTGTCAAACAGATATTCATTTGACTCAGCACTATCACGTCAACAGCCACTTGTTTCAGTTGCTTGATAAATGTGAGCAGAATAGAGGGCACTGTCCCCGCTCTGATTTAAACTGAGCTTTACTGTACCTGCCCTGCAGTGGTTCATATATGTGGCTTGGACTGTGGCCCATTTGCTCCGACACAGTGATTCCTTTCTGACATTATACCTAAATGTACAGTGCTGGCCATTGTGGACATCCCGTGTACCTGCTCGTATATCACATTAGTGCTGCAAGAACATTTAAGATTACTTTCAAGTTTAGCTTTTTTGATCCTCTGGGTAAAGTTAGGTCTCTGCAGCTGCAAATAATGGCTGCAGTGAAAGATACAACTGACCACATTGCAGAAGTATAGCAGTAAGCTACAACCTGTAGGACGATGGGCCTTCTGAAACGCTTGCTGTAGAGTAATTAATAAGTAGTCTTCTTAATCTGTTTTATGTTTATGCAAAAATACACTGGTATCTGTATAACTCATGAAGTAGAGCTGCAGCAGGGATTTATTTCCATCATTGTAGATATCACAGATTTGCTGTACACCTCTACATCACGAGTGAAGTGCTCTGTCCAGAGAAAACAGGACTCAAAGTTAGATGTCGTATTTTTGGTTTCCATTTTTTGAAAGAATCACAGACCAGCTGGATTAGTGATGAATGTGTAATTTACTGATGCAACATTACAGGATTTCTGGGGGATTAAAGTTTCAGCTTTGACATTTCACTTATTGAATTAAGATGCTGTGCCACACACAGGGCAATTATTCTAATGAGTTGTTTGTTAAAAGATGTAATGACAGTTTTCTGCTCTTGCTTCTCTCCCTCAGACCCAGTGGATGTGTTGCGGGCTCTACAGGTTCCCTCTCTCCCCGAGGGTGTGAAGAAAGTCCCCGGCTTCTGCACATCCCGTCGCTCCGGCACCCCCGACCATGCTTACCGCATCACCAAGAAGGCCCAGATCTCTGCCCCCACTAAGCAGCTCTTCTCAGGTAGGACTGGACACCAGGCTGTTTGAGTATTTGGAGAGACTATAAATTGCCATAAGGTTGTCTGATCACTGTTACTTTAAACACCCAAAATTTAAACCTAAGTTTCATGTTTTCAAGTTTACTTTAGCAATTTATTTATTATTGCACTTTCATGAAGTTGGAGGACTTGTAAGAGACGGATTCAAAAGAGATGGCCTTGACTTCATCAGGGTTATTTTCTCAGACTTTAGGAAACTCCAAGCAGAGCCACAGAGGACATTATACAACTATCACAGGCTGAGTAATACTCCTCATGATGAGTAAACAATCGCTGTAATATTAAATGTAACCAATGTCATAATAAATTTGGTTTACAAAATTGTTTTACAGTAAAGCAACATATTGAATAGGGATTTTTCTTTGGTTGTTCATTAATTTAGTTTCCTCTTAAATATTCAAAGTCACATTTTGCTTTATTGGTATGATAGGTTAGAATTAGGTACACTATTGCCAAACCAGTTAGTACAAGGTGTACAATATAAATATATGTGCTTTTTTATGGTAGGTTATGCATGTTACTTCTTAGAATACTATAATGAAAGAGCAACAAGCTATTGAAATGTAGTCACTGGCTGTCACATGCTGTGATCATATCTTGCTGCTTCCATGCAATGTCAGCTTTTCCCAAGTAAATATAGCAGATATGATAGTGTCTCAAATTTGAGTATTTGTATTTTAGGTTTATTTTGGTAAAGGACTTGGTTGTTACCACAAAAAAGTTGATTAATATTACTAAACGTGTTTGTGCATATGTGTTTTCAGACTGCACAACACAATATTTGTTACCTCATGGTTTTTAGTGTAAATGTGCTGCATCTATGTGTATTGTGAAGGTTTTTAGAGTTACTCAATGGAAAATACTCGTTTCTGCCAAAACCAGACACCTTCAGCTTAACAGTAGTTCCCTTCAACAGTTTAACCACCCTCTAAATCATTGCGCAGTGGTAACCATAGCAACAGTACTGGAAACAGTTGCTGCTTGCTAAGCTAACTGTCACTGATAATGAAACAGGCCGAGCCATGGGTTAAACTTCAAATAAACTTTTTAAAAATAGATGAATAATTAAACACACCTTGCAGGCCTGTGGTAAGTGGCTATAGGCGCAGTAATACACTCAAAGATGTCCCTATACAGCGTGTTAGGGACATTTTTAACACTAGCTAACGTTACCCTAGCGCTTGGCGTTTACGTTAATTTAATGGACTACTGCAAGAATAGCCCAAATAATCAAATTAACTCCTACCTCGCGAATCACTCAACCAAATGCAGTGGTACAGCATATCATTGTCTACAATATTACAAGCACACAGTTCTTTATATGAAGTTTTGTATCTCTTTTATTTTGACGAGACAATTTGCTCAGGAAAGAGCAAACAAATCTGAAGAAATGAACCTGCGTTCCTGTGTCGTACGTTACACCAGTACCACAGTACACTTCATGATGGGTGAAATATTTAACAAAGAATTCCAGAGTGCAGAAACCTGTAATTAGAGTTACAGGTTGCTTTTTATGTTTGGGTGTATTTTAAACTGAGCTCCCTGGAGTTAAGTAAGGCTATTGTGCCCTATGCTAGATTGCTCGTAGATATAAAGTATAATTATGCGTTGCAGTGCAGGAGCTGAGTTAAACTGTGTGGGAGAGCCATAACAAATTAACTTTAGAGTACAGTCTGACACCCTGGAGTGAGGAGAGAAAAGTGAAAGTAGCACTTATGTGGTTGTGGAAAAAATCCTCAAAGCTGATTTTCAACTCATTTTCTGAGGTTTTGCCTTCCTTCTCCAGCTCTGCCCATCTGTTATTATGTGTCCTCATCATCTATGCCAGCTTCACATGGGACTATATTCTTATATTCCACGATCACTTAATCCTGACACAGATCTCTTACTTTAGTCACTTAAAGCTCATCACTAGTGTCATTTTGACTTTTTCTTCTCCATCTCTCATCCTGCACTACGTGCCTTCTCTTTCTTTACCTTCAGTTCCCCCCCCTGCCTCCCTTCTTTTCCATGATAGATTAATGCTGTAATTCAAGGTCTACACATCTTCCTCTTTTGAATTTACAGTACAGTTTTTTTTTCTTGGTTCCTTTTTCCTTTACTGCCTCCTCCTCCTCATTTCTTCTTCTCGTAAAATACCCATAAGTCAGTCTATCAATGACCCATGTTTATGATATAACCCTTTCCTTCTCCTCCCTTCCCTCATCAATAGGTCAGTTCCCAGAGAACTTCTCCATCATGGCTCTGGTTAAGGCCCAGTCTGGTCTCCAGGCCTTCCTCCTCTCCATCTACAGCGAGCAGGGCATCCAGCAGCTGGGCATTGAAATGGGACGCTCACCTGTTTTCCTGTACGAGGACCAGAACGGCAAGCCAGCCCCTGAGGACTACCCACTGTTCAGAGGCGTCAACCTGGCTGATGGCAAGTCAGTAACCAGCAACAACCAGTTTGTGACTGGTTGAGATGACACGATTGGGGTCATGTGGGTGTGGGGGGCTGGGAATAGTATGTGTGTGAGTGTATATGTGATTTGAGGGTTGGTATGATACCTTTTTAATCAGGCCTGTAGTCACATTACACATTTATTCGCCTTCGGTTCCTCCTGCTTGTCTCTAGGTGGCATCGCATCGCTTTCTCTGTTTCAAAGAAA
This sequence comes from Maccullochella peelii, assembly GCA_002120245.1. Lineage (NCBI taxonomy): Eukaryota > Metazoa > Chordata > Actinopteri > Centrarchiformes > Percichthyidae > Maccullochella > Maccullochella peelii. The sequence continues at coordinate 24,934 of LKNJ01001264.1, read as the reverse complement.
AACGTGACACTGCTGCTGGACTGCAAGAAGAAGATGACCCGCGCCCTGCCCCGCGGCAACAACGCAGAGGTCGATACCAATGGCATCACAGTGTTCGGAGCCCGTCTGCTTGATGAGGAGGTTTTCCAGGTGAGAACCCTTAACCTATGCACTTATTGGTTGTGTGGCTGATTACTGGTTAAGTGACTGTGAGTACCCTCTGCTGTAGCAGTCTGCAACTACAAAGTTTCAACAGGCAAATCATATATTTGTTCGTGCTTTGGTATTGCTTTTCATGAGGTTACATTTTTGGATCTGTTAACAGTGCAGCAAGTTTTTGTCACGTCTCCCTCTATCCTCAATTCGGATTAGGAAAAGTCATAAAAAGTAGCATTAATTGAGATTAAAAACACATTAATGCTTAATTACTTTAGACGTTTCAATTGAGCTCAATAAAAGCTGTACAGGTTTGTGTTGATCTGTTTTTTTTCTTCTTCATAGGGAGACATCCAGCAACTGCTGATCGCCTCCAACCCCCAGGCTGCCTATGACTTCTGTGAACACTACAGCCCTGACTGTGACTCCCCACTGCCCAAGACCCAGGCTCAGGACCCCAACACATACGTGAGTAACACCACCACAGCACGAGTTCATACGCAGACGTATGAAATCAACATTTGCTCCTCCACACATATGAAACTTAAACCTCAACCTTCTTAGTGAATAATTATCTTGGCAGGGAACAGTAACTAGCCTTTACATTTCACTCGCACTCTTTCACCTCTTATAAAGGTGACTGTGGGGTGAGGTCTCGGTTGTTCACACAAAGTGAATACACGGCCACACACAAATCCCATAGCACTTACGAGACTAGTGAGTAGCATCTATTACAGAGCAGATCACCTCAGACTGTCACACACTGACAACACAACTCATTCATAAAATTGTGGGCTCATCTGTAGCTCCGATAAAGCAGGCCCAAACAGAATCTGTGGACTTTTTTCCTTCTCTGTGGCACTTTTTTATTTACCTGATGAAAGACAACTATTAAAATATTCACTGGATCTGAATAGTCTAACAAAATATTTGGGGTTTTTTTCTTTTCTAGCCATTGCTTTTTCTTGAACAGAATGGAAAACATGTATAGAATAAAAAGGAGTTTGGGGAGTTTAGAAAGTTTATTCAGCTCTTATCATGGCTGTTACTTAATAGATACTTCTGGGTCAGTTAGGAACCTTCTTAATTGAAAAAAGCTGTCTCATCTTGTGAACTGGCACTGGGTTATAAAATCAACTCATTTCGAAAGACTGAAGAAATTCAGTCTGTAAAAATATTATTTGTGTTGGGAAATCTACACTGTTTGAAAATATGGTCTGAGAGTGAAAACAAAGGCCACAATAAATGCACCTGTCCACTGAAAGTCCTCAGGTTCAGTTTGGGTCATCTGATAGTGTCATCAAAGTGCTGCTCTCCCTTTCTGTCTTCCTCACGCATCCCCGTCATTAGCAACAGTTTGTATCCATCCGCTTTCCCCCTCACCTCCTCGGTCTGTGTGTCCGTGGGGTAACTAAAGAAAAGCAGAGGCATTGTCATATCAAACCTTCCCTTAACTACACCTCTCAGAATGGGCACATTTCGTTCATTTCGAACACTTTGCGTTGGAGAAACACAAGCATGAATTGTTACAGCAGTGGATTAGTTGTCACTTTTTTCTGCTGTACTGCAATGGAACACAGAAAGGTAGGGGAAAGGATGATACAAGCCAACGTCAATGTCTTTCCCCATTTTTTCCCCCATGGATTGAAAGAAAGAGAACTTATTCAGTACATAAAACATGCAAATGAAGTTAAATTCTGATTGGTTTTCTGGTTAAATTGAGACATATACGGATTTGGCATGAAGATGGCTTAAGGTGGAGTCTCTTTGCTTACTGAGACTGGTTGTGCGCATTACATACATTATAAGCGTTGCAAGCTCTCCCACATTCTTTTTCTCTCAAAACTGATATTTGTGAGCTGACAGTTTCCTGACACCAGCTGCCTCACAGAGCTAAAGTACCAAGTGATTTTCATCCGCATTCATCCATCCAAAGTACATGGCCGTTGTTTTATAAGCCTGCATGCCGGATCAGTCAATACAAATTGTATCAGTCACTGTACAGAGCTCCAACACTTTGCGTCCCAAACCCTGTCATGTTGATGCTGTTGAAATGACTGCTTTCTGAATGAATATAAATCAGTGTGGTTTTATTCATTGGCTTCACCCATTCCTTTATTTTTTTGCTGTTTTCTCATTCATCAAGGTCGTCTGTGTATGGACATTTTAATATCAACACCTTTTAACCAGAAGCACAGACTCCTTCTGATGAATGGAAATATAAAAGCATTGCATTTTGTTATTCTTGTTTTCTTTAGCTGTCTCTCGCTGCCTATCACCATGTTTTATTTTTTCCCCTCTTGCTGCTTCACCCCACATTTACCCCTTTTCTTCTTTACCTTTATTTATGCCTCTGTGTCCTCTGCAACCCCTATTCACCTCCCCTTGGATATCCATTCTCTCCCTCTTCATGCATTCCTCTCCTTCCATTCCTCTTGCTTTCATGTACCCTCCTCCCCCCTGCCAACTCATCCCTCCGTCCAGCCTTCCCATCTTTCAATCTTTCCATCCCCCCATCTCTCTCAGTACTTTGATGAGGAGCAGGATAACCATGAATACCCCTATTATTATGAGGAAACAATAGGCGTTCCCTCCTCCTCTCCCCAACCTGGGGCCCCCAAACAACAGGTAAAGAGGGAGCAAGAGAGACGGAAAACACGAGCGGGGTTTGTGGAAGGGAAGGAGAATGTGAGAGAGAGGTATTAAAGCGATAACGGAGGCATAATTCAGAATATAGGTTTAGCTTCATAAATATTTGAGCATCAACCAAATTTACATTACGTATTCCCTAAAATATTGTTTGAAAATCTACATTTTTACTTTTAGCAGTCCATATGCCTCTCTCGTCCCTCATCACTCCATACCCCCTTTGTTTTATTCACATTTCACCTCTTCTTTAATCCACATTGATCTCTCACACGTCCACCTCGTCTCCACAGCCAGCCTCCGTCACACAGGATTACCTTTGCACCTTGTGATTTTTTTGTCCTCATGTCATTTACATGTTGTCATATGTGTATGTGTGTTCAGATGTGGCCAAGTGGAGGCACTGGGGTGTTGTAGGTGCAGCTGTGTTGTCCTGCACACACACTCCAGCACACTTTTTCTCACATTCTTCTCCACTCAGTTCTCCAATCTTCACATCTTCCTCATATATCCCATCCTGTTCCACCCTAAAAACAAACCACAAATAGAGTGAAAACCTTTTGAGAATTTAAGGAGAGCAAGTTTCATGTTTAGAAAGGTGTGTCACAAAACTTTTTCAGCCTATAATGGACTGTACTAGGAAAAAGATTTTATCACAAAGCAAACAATCTCTGGCACCCTCAAGGATGTTCACTGGAGATTGTTTTGTTTGTTTGGAGGTTGTTTTTTTTTGATGAAATAATGTCAGTCATGCCATAAGAAAAAGCAAATAACCTGACATGGTCGTGACATTTGTTAATCATATAATTTGGATTTTTTGAGACTGTTAAGAAAGGTTACTTAATATCATCTCTGATATTAATTTGTGGCTCTGCAGACATTACCACATCAAACCAATGCATTACATGATGATTGGATGTTTTGTCTTTGATGAAAAACTTAGTTAGCATAGGAAACACATAAGAATGTGCCAGAGTAGCCTTTTCTTAAACTGATTTTGGTCAAATAGTCTTTGTAAATAAGTTTAGTTTTAATTTATGTTGTGTACATGATAGATAGATAGATAGATGGGGTTTGTCACACGACAGTTGTTAAGTTGCTAATCACAGAATAGCATAATTAAATTGACTTTCAAATGCTTTCCTGTGATTGTTTGAATGTTCTGGCACTGATTGCATAGTCTTTTATGATAAACCCCTCCCATTTGGCTTCCCAGTTGAGCAAAAAAAAAACACAGACAGATTTGCAATACTATTTGACCAGGGCATGTGTCTGTATTGTCTTGTTACTTGCATGATATATTAATTGTCTTGGAGGATGTCACTGCATGCACCTACTGTACTTCTGCGTCATCAGTTTCCATACCATTTTTCCAGTCAACGTGGGAATATCAGTGCACATTGTCTTGGTATATGCATTTATGGTTGTACATCTGACCTTTGTATGGCATACATGACATACATGTATGCCCCATTCTGTTTCCTTTAAGCCTGTTTGTGTTCTGTATTGCATATTTGAGGAGTTTATAGTCACGATGATGGCCTGTTTTTTCTTCACACTATATTATTTGGGTGAAATTTTTGTGAGTTTGTTTACAATGTTAATTTGCATGTATTTTTGTTATAGCAGCATGAGTAGTAAGAATTAATCATGTACTGTTGTTTTCATTTTGTGGTTTTATGTGTCTAACATACATTTGCATGCTAGCCTGGCATCCATGCTCCTTCTTTTGCATGGCTGAACAGCAGTAACCTTCTCTCTCTGTCTTGCAGTTGGACTGCTCAGTGCATTACAAACTGTGTGTGTGTGTGTGTGTGTGTGTGTGTGTGTTCAGCACCAGCTTTACCTGACCAGTCACACTCTCAGTGCCTCTGCCAAACCACAGGCTCCAGTTCATATTAGCACAAAGATGCTGCTTTCTCATTTAATATTGGGAATGGCATTACTGGAGAGATCAGCAAAAAGCTCTCGAAAGAACTTAGGTAATTTCTCAAAATATAGATTTTGAATTTGTTTAAGTACTGGTACTTTTTCAGTTGTATTTTTTCTTACTGTTTTAAAACTTGTATCAATCCTCTGCTGTATCCAGTAATGCCTGTACAGTCTCAGTAAATCATCCAAGCCTTGGCCATCTTTATGTCATTGTTTCTCAAAACATCCACTCTTGTCTTTCTCTCTCCTTCTGTCCATCCCTTGTTTGTGCTTTTCATCCCCCTCCCAACCCTTCCATGTATCATTGTCTTCCTCCACTCTCTCTCCCCGTCTTTGTCAATATGCACTTTCACATACTAAACAACATCTCAACCAAACAATAATCACGGATATTAGAAGAAGGTGCTCAATGGAAAAGCAGCTCCCACTAAATCCACCCCTGTCAAAGCCAAACCCACTCCAGCTAAGCCAGCCAAGACTGGATCATACAAACTTGTAGTCAAGTCACCTATGCCCACCAAAGCTCCCAAGTCTTCCACAGCCAAGCCATCCAAAGCAAAGTCCACTGCAGTTGAGATCCTCTTGTCTAAGATCAAACCAACAGCAGCAGCTAAATCTAAGCCCACAGCTGCTCCAGCTAAGAACAGCAATGGTAAACCACCAGCTGTTGAGAAGAAAGCAAACGGTGCAGCTAAAGCCAACAGCAATGGCAATGGAAAAGCAGCTGTAGCAAAAACGAATGGCAATGGCAAAACTACAGCTGATGCCAAGCCTACAGCTCAGGCCAAAGTGAATGGAAATGGCAAGGCTGTAGCTGAGAAGAAAGTCAATGGTAACGGAAATGGAAAATCCTCAGCAGAAAAGAAAGCCAATGGAAATGGAAAAGCCACTGTTGTGTCTAAGACTAATGGAAACGGTAAAGCTACAGCAGAGAAGAAAGCCAATGGAAATGGCAAAACTACCATTGAGGTTAAAGTAAAAGTTAATGGCAAAGCTGAGAATAAAGTCAATGGTGAGGCTAAGGCTAATGGCAATGGCAAAGTTATTACTGTGGTAGAAAAGAAAGCCGTTACTAATGGTGCTGCAAATCAGGCAAAAATTGAAACCACTACAAAAGCAAAGACTGAGAAAGTTGTTAAAGTAGAAAAGATAGAAAAGACTGTGGTCAGTGCAGCCAAATCAGCTGCCAAAGTGGAAGCTACTAAGGCACTAAAGCCCACAAAAGCATCAAAACCTGAACCTACAAAAACAGCAAAGGCTGTGGCCACCAAAGCTCCAGCAGCAAAAACTCAAGTAAAGGCAGAGGTCACCAAAGTTAAAACTGTTATCACCAAAGTCCCTCTGGTCAAATCAACGGTGAGCAAAGTAGTGAAGACTGTGGTCGAAAAGGTTTCTATCCCAAAGAAAGAAGCTCCAACATCTTCCCCTGTCCGGCCTACACCACCCAGACCCACGAAATCCAAGGTGGTTGTGGACATGAATGTCAAATCCCAGCACAAACCTTTCCCACCCTTTGGCAAGACTGCGCTGAGTGGAACTGCAGTCCCAGCGAAGAAAATGACCAACGGTTATCAACAGGTACAACAGGAGGGCCCTTGTTTGGGTCGGAATGTCCAGAGTCGTATGTCCCACCTGTCCCACCTGGTTTCTAGGTCTTTCCACCATCCAGGGTCTGCAACAAAATTTTTGTGTAACTTAATGCTTTGAATTTTTACGATTTTTGGGGGTCACGTTTATGCATAGTTTGATCTTTCAATAGGTGGCTGGCAGTGCAAATTTTGAGGTAAATCCTTGATGGTGGACAATCTGGTCTTCAGAGTGGAAGTTGGTTCATACCAAGCTGGGTGCCTTGTCCTCTGTTTATATATCATATGATCTTCATGATCACCCCAACTTCTCCATATGATATGATACAGCGGTGCACATTGAAGCATGGCTAATTGTACAGTTTCATTGTTCTTTACTTCACTTCATACTCCTACCTTCAAGCTGCTGAAACTGGATCTCAGAACCTGAATACACTCCAGCACTCCGTCTCTTTCTTTCCGGGTGAAACCATTAATGTACCAGTCAAATGAATGAGCATGGATTTCTATGGCACAAAAACTAAACCTGAGAAAACACAAATACTATCACATTCTACACACAAGCAACACAACAAAACTCCCCTGTCACTCTGTCATTCTCTCTCTTTGTTTTTTGAAGTACCTGTGTTTTCTCTCTGACACCTGTCTCCCTTTCTCTGGCCATATTTTGTATCAAATATGAATAACGCAGCCTCACAGAAACTAAAAAGCAAGCTTTAAGTGTGCTTTCATTACAAGTTAAATTGAATCCAATGTGAAGTCTACTATGAAGCTGACATGCTTCAAGGTAGAGAGACATTGTGAGGTTCGTTGTCATCAGTGGGTTCTGGAAAATTCATAGCATGTGTTGACTGTTACATTGAAGTAACTCAATTAAGTTCTGTGAGGTTGTTGATTGGGGTTGTCTCTCTGTTTCCTGGTCTTGGGTGAAATCTAAACATCCCAAAACATCAAATTATGATGTTGTCATCTCAAGGGATGGATAGAGGCTCTCAGTCCTACTTCCATTAAGAGCAGACTTCACCCTTTCATGAATCTTGGCTTTGTGAGCTTTAAAAAGGAAAAAAATGTTCAATAATACACCAAAAAGAAATCTCAGCAAAGTAGTCTCAATGACTCCCTAAATCTTGCATATGGCAAAATTTATAGTTATTGAGATTCTGAAACTACCTGAAATTTCTTTTCTAAAATGGATCTTTACAACTTTAAAAATGTGAGTTGCGGGTAGAAACTTCTTTGCCTCTGGCAACCACAATTTTATGATGTGTTCCATTTTCTTCTTTTAACTCATCATCGCTTACAAGCAGACTTTGAACTAACCACTCTCTTCCAATGAAATCTGCTTACCTCCTCCCTGCTCGCCAATTCCTGTCAACTTGACCAATCAGGATGTAGACACTGAATATTCCGAGGCTGGCCACACCCCTACAGAGACTGATTATTACTATGAGGAGACGGTCCCACTGCAGGAGGGTGAGGTGATTGGACAAGAAGAGGTCCCTGTACAGGTAAAAATAAAATGACACACTGATCAGTGACACAGATCAAAACAGTCAAAGACCGACAGAATAGATAAACCTTATAAAGAACATACACGTAAATTAAACTCCAAATCTCCAGATAGATTTGCTTAATTTGCAGAGTAAAATATAAAAACTCAGAAGTTACCAATTAGCACACAGTGACGAAAACAAGAATAAATCATCACCTTAATACAAGAGACTTCCATCACCAACAGAAGAAGACAGTGTAATACCTGTGTGGTGGTGAGCCCAGTCTTTGTAGTTTAACCAAGTAGTTATAGCTCTGTGTCTCTCTTTGCACTTCTCTAACCACACATCAATGTTTTGTTGGCACCGATGCCACGTGACAAGACATAAGAGAAAAGCTTTTTCCAAAGAGAATGCACCACATTCATCTGCTTGTATCATCAAACATTTTCATGTGGCGCCCCTTTTCCCTAACAACAAGTTTCCTGTTTGTTCTCATCTCGAGGTCCTTGTTGATCAGGTTGTGACCTTGACATAAGAACAAAAATCTTGTGGAAAAAGAGATCCGCATAGGAATATTTGATATGCAGTTTTAACCACAGCAACAAAGGGAGATGAATATAATGCATTCTTGTTTGGGAGAGAAATCTAACTGAACAAAAGATACAGTAGTTGCCGTGGCTTACTTTACAGCCCTAAACTATCAGAATTTGAGAATGAGTTTTCTCACATTTCTGATCTGTTTCTCACAGTTCACTTATTTTGGCAATAATCCATATTGTCATTACCATTTTATCTGTATTACCTGACTTTGATGACTTTGTTTGGTTTTCCAATTTTGATGCCAAGAATGTTTTTGCTACTGTTTTGGTGAGAAATGTGTCAGTTCTATATGGTATATTTTAGCAACAAATATACACTGTACATTATTCACGCTTTGTTATGATGGTGCTTCAGATGTATTCACTTTTTCAATAATTTGTACTTTTTTTATATGAGGTAACAGTTCAGCATAATTCCACTGGATTCATATTTGTTTTTAAAGCACCCATGGTAAGTAAAATAGAAAATAACATAGTTTTTGCTTTGCATAGCATAGAACATAGCAGCAGCTTGTTTTCACAAAGTGCTTCATATCAGTTCTGTGTGTTTAGGGACTATGCAAGCATGACCTTGACATTAAGAGTGTATTTTTCTCTCTCTTTTTAAACTAAACTTTTACAATGTCAGATAATATTTTTAGGTAAATTTTGAGAAATCATTTGGTTACAGGTCATCACACACAAGCTGATGGGGATATGCTTTGGTGGAAACACATACTATTATAAGCTCAACAATAGATGATTAACAGAAGATTTAATGTCGCAGGATAAACCTGCTAATCCGTAATTCACCTGAAAAAAAAAGTTGCAGCATGAAGGAGTGATAGAGTACCCACAGTCTGCCAGATGTCTTTTTGTTTTCTGTCCCTATGTCACTGTTTATTTGCAAGAGGTAAGACTCACTTCTTTTTATATATGCCCCCCTCTTCCACTCCCCCTGTTGTTTCATTCTATATTTCCCTTTCCTTTACTAACATTTCCCCATCATATATACCTCTCCCTCCTCCTTTCACTCTTCCTCCTTCCTCTTGCATCTTTATTCCTTTCCTTTGCTTGATTCATTCTCTCGTGCCCCTCTATCTATCCCGTTGCGGCTCTGACAAACCCAACCCAGCCCCAGGTGGAGCCATTGTTGGTGGGGGAGGAGGTAGATGCCACCAAGGCAGGCGGTGTGGGCGAGGAGGCCTTCACTGAGGAGTATGTGCCTGGGGACGTGGGCCTTAAGGAATACGACTATTCCTACAGGGATTACAATGAGCCATTACTGGAGGCTGGAGAGGCCGATGCCAACATGGGCCCCGCCCTGTCCGCTGTGACAGACGAGGGAGGCGTAAGTCGTTTTGCATCACAGGCAAACAAAAATCAGTTTCAACCAACTCTGAATCCTAGTCTTTGTCAAATTGTATTCAATGTCCTCTCAAATGACTTGTTTGAGTTTGCCGTCTCTCAAAGTCCATTATGGGGAGACATAATTTATCTCTGCGTGTTTTGTTTTTTACCACAGACCTGTTGACCTTCTTACTGATGGTGGCTAATTTGAACACACATGGTACTGCAGAAAACTCTACCTGAAAGACTGGGATAGATAATGTAGCCATAATTACCTTCACTTTAACACATAAGTGTAGACTTCAGATAGATCTAAAAGTTATAAAATCAGTTTAGATATCTGTGAAACACAAGCTACAACTGTGACTATAGTTACCTATTTAGACTTGACCTTAAAAATGAAACTTCAGTCTACCCTTCGATTCATTTTATGTATTGGTTGTTTAAGATTTCCACCCCAAAGTGTCATATATGTAAATTCAAAATGGCCACCATGCAAGTAAGGTCTACTCACAGGTTAAATTTTATGCCAGGCAAGCTCAATCAATCACAGAGAAACTTGTATTTGAATGCATTTCAAATACTTTAAGGACCAAGACCTAGTCCCCACATCAGTGGTTGAAATGGGTTTTATTCTATACTGTGTATAGTGAGCAACTCAGGACCCCAGGAAGAATAGCTATTACCATGGTAGAAGCTATTGGGGATCCTAATAAACATTAACGATAACTTGATCTATTACATACACTGCGTAAAGAGGCATTTGGAAGTGCAGCAGTAACCGATTGCTGCATCTTTTGTCTTGAATGCCATTTATCTCAGTGTATGGCTTCATTTAGAGCTGCTAAGCCCAGATGATTCACTGTATCTATGCAAAAAAATCCTACAAGTAATGGACCAACAGTTTGGAGAACCACTGAATCATCTGTATTTGGAGGAAAGCTTGTGCCTTTATCACAAGAAAAACAGGTTTTCATTTTGTCATTCTATTTTCTGGCAGAATAGTGTTTGATATAATGTGGCAAACGAATGTGGGTGTCTTTACGTTGTCTGAGTGCCTGCAGCCAAAACACTATTGTCTGTCATATGCATCCTATGAGTGTGTTTGGCTTTTTTATTTTCGATGGGTGTGTGTGAGTACCTCTATACTGACTACGCTGTGTTGTTGGCTACATGTGTGTTTTCCTCAGGCTGCCATCAGAGGTCACAAAGGAGAGAAAGGAGAACCTGCTGTCTTGGAGCCTGTGAGTTACTAATTGTCATTAAGCAGCTTTACCTGAGCAGGTGTATTTACACGGTGACAGAAAAGCTGGGGAATAAAGCTTCCCCCAGTCATCTTTCCCAGAAGCTCCAGGGATTTGCACCAGCAACCTTCCAGTCACAATCTTGCTTTTCTAATTCTAGGACAGTTGTTTGTCATTCATGCACTGTATCCAAAGTAATGCAAGATAGATTTGGCACATTGATTTGAGGGTGTGATTAAAATGCAACACATATTCACTTTTTAGAATACTACTTTGGCAGAAGATCCATACCTGTTCTGTTATAAAATCACAGGACATATCTACAGCTGGTTACCCACACTGTTCCATATTTGCTTAATTTTGTGCCAATTAGTCATTATCAATGTCTGTGTCAATTGGGAACTTGACAAACTCCCTATAGCTTAGAAAGCTTGTAATTCAAATGGCAGTAACCATGCCCATCCAAAGACTACATGACAAACCTAAGCTTCTTCTTTAGTGCATATTTCAGCCCCAAAATGCTTAAAGTTATTTAACCTTAAATGCAGTCGTTGAAAAGGGACAGATTCCTCCAGTAGGATCCAAACGTGTTTTTAGTTAAGGAAATTGTGCTAATTAAGGTGTATTACAAACAAACTAAATTCTCACAAAATCAGAGGAGTCTGATTACTGATGACTTGTATTTTGACTTTTGCAGGGTATGCTGATTGAAGGACCTCCAGGACCTGAGGGACCTGCTGTAAGTAAATCATGGTTATTTACTTGTTTTCATTTGACATTTTACTTACCTCTAAATATTATATTAATTCTCCTGTAGTTTGCTCTTGTAGATTAGTACCTTTATTCTCTGAGCTATTAATTATTTTTTGTATTTGTTTGGTAGTGCAATTTGCTTGTTGCCAATATTAAGTAGCACCTTAGCCACTACACATATCTATTGCAAGGTTGTGATATTGTAATATTAAACTCTTTCAGGGTCCTACTGGCCCCCCCGGCTCTTCTGGACCTCCTGGATCTGTCGGTGACCCTGGCGAGAGGGTGAGTGTTTCACTTTATCTGAAGAAGTGCAGGTTTGTAGAGACATTGGTGCTGAATCTGTGAACAGGCAATTCTGAGACGTTAGTGCCGATGAGCTTTGCAAAAGAAGCGTATTTCACTTCCACTCTCTCCTTGAACCTGCCAGCTCACCCCTCCCTCTCTCCATCCTGCAGGGTCCGCCTGGTAGGGCCGGTCTGCCTGGAGCTGATGGAGTCCCTGGACCTCCTGGAACCTCAGTCATGCTGCCTGTGAGTCACCCTTAACTTTTGATCCATTATTAGAAATGGATTCAGTCTGAATAGCAATAAATGTGAGTGATATTTGCTTCAATGTGGGCAAACGTTTTGTGGATACTTTTAAGAATCCCTGCTCAGGTAATTTTAATACTGGCCCTTGATCAATATTCTGTATAGTTCTGTATCTTCAGTACACATACCTGCTATAATGGCTTGATGCTGGCTTTTCTTTAAATATTTGGATATTGGCCACTCAAAGAGCAATAAGTTGGAGGTTTCTCGCTGATCTCAGCTACAGTTTACAAACCTGCCATTATATTTTGATTTGTTTGTTCTTTTTTGTTAGTTCAAGCAACAGTGTTTTTTGTTGATAAGTTAAATTCAATGTATCCAACAGATGCCCTCTAACATTTATAAGGCACAGTATCCGCTCACATGTCTAAATGCTGAATTCTTTTTTTTTTTGCAGTTCCGTTTTGGTCAGAGTGGAGGAGATAAGGGTCCTGTCGTTTCTGCACAGGAAGCCCAGGCAGCAGCCATCTTGTCTCAGGCCAGGGTCAGTCATCACTTTTATTTCACATTTCTACTGTGCGGTTAGTTTATCTTAAGGATCATATCAGTGGAGTCTTGACGCTTGCCCAAGATTGTCACCGTCTTTTAAGAACTTTGTGTCCATAGATGTATAATAACGTGTGTGCACATATGATTTGGTAGACATTTTTCTTTGCTATTGGTGTTACAGAAGACCCATACCTTACTGAAGCGAGTACAAGAACACAGAACAAAATATAATACACACAAAAACACACAGACTGCAGATAACACAAACACGGCAGAGAAAACCTAGTTACAGCAATTTCTGACTTTATAGCATCTTAATTTACATTTCGATTTTAGACATTTAGCTGATGTTCTCCCCTAGGGAGATTCGTGATGAATATGAACGGAGATTTTCCTTTTTATCATACATCACTAACTTTACAAGCAGCCATGTGCCTCCATCATCATTGATTTTGAGATGTTGTTGTCTCTAGATGGCTCTGAAAGGACCTCCTGGACCAATGGGCTTCACTGGACGCCCTGGACCCCTGGTATGTTTTCTGTCATTTGAACCCTTCAAGAGTTTGTTGTTGTCATTGCTAACTGTCAATTTCACAATCTAGCTGATTCTACACAATACAAATTGACCTATACAACGATTTTGATCTCATAATAGGTCTCTTACAAGCTTCTTTGTTAAGTCTCTTAATAGCAAAAATAGTTTTCATTTTTCCTTTCTCATTGTTGAAATGTGAAAGGATAAATAGTTTTGGTGATGATTATTGTGTCTGTTTCAGGGAAATCCAGGAAGTAATGGTCTGAAGGGAGAGACTGGAGACCCCGGTCCTCAGGTAAAAAACCTGAACTCTGACCTCACGTCAAAATTAAATCATTTAAATGATTTGTCTGTCAAATCATGTAATTAACTTTCATTCTGCAGTACAGTATTGTGTGTGTTATTATTGAACTTATAGTATACTCAGCTCAGATCTATGAAAAAAGTTTTTAATAAATTTTTCAGGGCTCCAGGGGACCCCAGGGTATGATGGGACCTCCAGGCAAATCAGGAAGAAGAGTGAGTATAAAAAAATGGCCGGCTTGCCTTGTCATTGCTTTTACAAAAGCTGCTATCAGCTTTGCCAACTACCTTGCAGTGGGCTAACTGCACCTCCAGAAGTCTCCAGAAAGGCTTTTGTCAACCCTCCGCAACACTTAGACAAGGAATCATGTATTTCCATACCTGGAGCTCTCCTAGAGTCCTGTTTAAATTCTCTTTATCTTAGCCAAGCATTCCCTGTCAAAAACAAATCGTGGGTATTTGGCATGTGGTACAACTGTGTCTCATATACAATAGCACTTCTAAACATGTTCTTCATCTGCTTGTCTCCAAACAGGGCCGTGCTGGAGCTGATGGTGCCAGGGGAATGCCAGGGGAGTCTGGAATTAAGGTAACCTCTGTCTGGAGTCATTCCTTTACGGACGTCGTCAAAATGAACTCTATTGGCTTGTGATTTTCGCTCTTTGTTTGTAGCTGACCTTGTCACATGGCTGGCATTTTAAAAAGTCCTGGAAGAGATCGCCCAATATGAAAAATAAATTACTAGGTCTTTAGATGCTTGAAGTTCCATTTTTTTTGTTTGAATTTGTAAGATGATAAATGTGTAACCCGGTAGGCTACACAGGAGTATGATTAAGCCAGCTTTTACTTGGTCTTGTTCTCCTACAATGCAGTAATAATAGCTAACATGTCTGTGTGTGTCTCTCTCAGGGTGACCGTGGTTTTGATGGCCTTCCTGGTTTGCCCGGTGACAAAGGACACAGGGTGAGTCAAAAGCAAATCACAATCAAAATGCCACATACACTTCACACAGTATTATCATTATTATCATAATAAAAAATATTGATTGTTCTTGAATATGTACCAGAACCTTAATACTTGAGTATCTGTTTGTAAGCAGAGTTAAATCACAGTTCCACTCTTTCATCTCCCCAGGGTGACTCAGGAGCAATGGGACCCCCAGGATCTCAAGGAGAGGATGGAGAGAGGGTACGAAGATATGAGAAAAGAATTTGAAATGATTCCTGGCACTACTTCTGTCAAAACATCTGTCACTGTGTCACTCCATACCTGTTAATAATCAGCATCTCTCCGTCCTTGGCGTGTTGTTTCTGTGTGTGTTTCCAGGGAGACGACGGAGACATTGGACCCAGGGGTCTCCCAGGTGAACCAGTGAGTGTTTCCATGACAACACAGCTGATTTTAAATCTCTCCCTCTTGTCTACTTGTATGGCACTTATGCCCCCCCCCCCACTCCCTGTTGATTCTCACCATAGGAATAATACCTGAAATAGTTTGGGCAGTGATGGAGAGGTAGAAGATGCAGCCAAGTTTTTGTTGACATTGTCCGAAATGTGTAAAATCTTGTAAAACCTGAACATTATAGGCATCATAAAAGTATGCTATGGCAGAACAGTTTTATTGGATTTCATTAGATTGTACAGGTGATCTAATAAAGTGACCACTGAGTGTATATATAACTCGTATGAGGACAAAATAAATGCATCCTATAGTCAATATCACCATTACAAAAACAACGTTTTGAGCATTTTCTAAACCCCATCTGTTTGTTCTAAACCCCATTTGTCTTGTTGGAAGGATCTTGGTATCTTTTTCTATACAAATTTAGATTTATCTGATTATGTTTAAGCCAATTATAGTTTAAAAAAAAAAAAAAAAGGTCGACACACAAGTAGTTCACCTCCGGCCATTTTAACCCTTTGTTTTTATGTGTATGGCACAGCAGTTAGAAATTGATTATATTTTAATTTCCGTCAAATATTTTACAATATCTTTTAGGAACATATGTTTACGTTAATATGAATAACACCATTAAAAAAACGATTCCCTTCAACAAACGTTATTTTCGAAAAAATAGGTGCGCCATCTACCAAAATATTGGTATCAGTCCAGATAGTTTGCTACGAACCGTAACAATCATTACAATATAATAATCAGTATATTACTACATATTCACTTGTCAGTTTGCCTTGATGTTTATGTTGCTACTGTAGCTGTAGTTGACCTTTGACCTCCCATCTACATTATGATTTATTCTAGAATCCAGTTTGTAAGGCTGTTTGAATATGTAATTTACGACTTTGGTGACTGATCTTGGCTTGCGTGTGTGTGTGTGTGTCTCCAGGGACCTCGTGGTTTGCTCGGGCCCAAAGGTCCTCCTGGAATCCCTGGACCTCCTGTGAGTAAAAACAGTTTTAACAATGTTATTTTAACTGCGTTGTTTTATCCCTCTGTGACCACCGAACACCCACAGTACGTCCTGACAACACCCTGTGACCTGATATAAAGACGGGGATATCCAGTAATCTAAAAATGAACATGTAATGTTCCCACAGTCACCTCAAAACAATACCAAGACACACAGTATCACCCAGGATTTAGGCAGCCATGTCCCAAGTATCCATTTGACACTCATACTTATATGTACTAGAGTTGTTTTGCTAAAGTGGTTGAGCTCTACCCTTAAAAGAGAACTCCACCGATTTAGCATAGCACTCCTATTATATTGTCTGACTCACGAAGGACAGTTTTTATTTAAAAGGTTTAAAATTGCTTTAGCAGGATGCACCAGAGATATGATGTGTTTTATTCCGCACATTCTTCTTTCTTGTCAAAACCTGGCACCTACATTACCTCTAATGCAACTCGTCCGCCAACAGTTTGGTCAGAGATTTGGGTGTGTTATGCTAGTAGCAGCTCGAGCCGCTAGCCTCAGGCAGAGTTCAGGAGCGGGGTACAGTGGTCTAGTAACATCACTTCTTTTTAACTCCACACCCCCAGATTTTTTCATTTTTAAACTTTTACTCTTCAGACCTCAATTGCCACAAGTGACATCATTTAAAACAGTTTATCCGACTTCATGCAGTTCCCTCTGGAGCCACAAAAGGCTTTATACAACTTTTTTCCCAAAACCTGTAAACAGACATTTAGGTGTAAAATCGGTTGAGTTCCCCTTTAAGCAGCAGTGTTTAAGTGCCTGCTGATTCCCACAAATGTAAAGACACACACTAGCATCATCACCACAGTCTATAATTTGCTGTGAGTGGCATTAAGCAAGGCACTAGCAAGGATAGTTTCAGTTTTGATAGAAGCCTTCACCTTAGTGAGTTAGTTGTTCGTATGTGCAACTGTGTTTGAATTGTTATCCATCTGTGAATGGTTCACATCAATTTTGTTCAGAATGGATTATTTTTATATTCTTCCTATTCATCTTCTCTTTTTCTCAGGGTGTACGAGGAAATGATGGGCCCCACGGTCCCAAGGGAAACTTGGTCAGTGTCACTATAAGTTATCTACCATGTTATCACGTAACCTTGTGCTTCTGAATCAGCAGATAATTAGTATCAGTAACCGTTACAATAACACAAATCTTTCTTATGAGGAATTCTAAAATATGACTCTCTCTTTCTCATCTGTCCTTCACTCTGTTCTGCTGTTTGCTTTGCACGTGTCATCACTTCATCTTCTTCGATTTTGGTCCCTCAGGGTCCCCAAGGAGAGCCAGGACCTCCAGGTCAGCAGGGAACCCCAGGAACTCAGGTGAGACAGAGGACAGCTCGCCAGCATCACATACTTGTGATATTAACTTCTTTCACTAAGTAATTGTGTGCTAAAGAGCATAGGCGTGGATACACATGCACATAAAAATAAAAGGAAACAATAGTGTGTATTCATTCCATACATTGAGCATATGACTCTTGTTTTTTGCAGGGAATGCCAGGACCTCAGGGAGCCCTCGGACCCCCAGGAGAGAAAGTAAGAAACCAAAAATATATAAAGTTACTTTGCATTAAAAGTACCACAAGATAAAGGAAGGTAATTTGTTCAGGGAATTATGTTCAACAAGCAGCGGTTATACAGTGGAATGACCAGTATGAACTTAGTGATTTTTCATGTTAAATCCTCTTCATTCATGAAGGAGAGATGTAAATGAAGAAGCCCTTTGAGGTGTTTCGGATATCCATTATCGCAATGAAACAGCATTTTGAGCATTCTGTATCCTCAATTTGTTGTATTTCTTGTTTTATTTAAAACAGATACTGGAGTCACACAGTAGGATTTCATTTTGGGATACACTAAAATTTTTATGTGATTGGAGACGCAGAGGGGCCAGACGCTTTAAAAATGTGTGATAGGTTTATTGGTTGTAATATTTATCTTCACTTCCGGGTACATGAGAAAGTCACATATTTTGTAGTCCATAATCCAACATCACATTTTTTCCAGGAAGTGAAAGTGATTTTGAAAGTTTCTTTTGAAGTATTTTTGTCATATTTTCAGTATAAATGTTTTATATGATGATCATTTAACGGTCTGAAAATTGGGAACAGATGCAGTTTTACTCAAAACATTAGATTATTATTAGATTAAATTATATTAGATTAGAAAGATAAGGTGCATAACATATCTTGTCATTCTAGATTTCAACATATTAAAGGATGAGGAGGGTTGCTTGATGATTACTCTTTACTGATGTCTGTCTCTCTTGTAGTCATTTTGTGAAGTACGCGTTTTCACTTTCTTGCCGATGAAGTTTGATACCACTCTCATATCTGTCCCTGAAATATGAAGCTACAGCCAGCAGCCGATTAGCTTAGCTTAGCATAAAGATCCCTGATCAGTGCAACCATTTAGTTATCTGTATCGTTGAGGGAGAATCAGAAGTACCCGGATGTCTCGTTCATAGTTCATCCATGTGTTGTTGTTAGTGGATGAATACTCAGCTTGGTAGCTACACCGTTTTTAGCGCATTATTCTTCTTATGGTGTTTTATGGCAGTTACCAAAACGTTTCAGGTGCAATACCACCACCCTCAGGACTCTCACTCATGACCACCTTGTCTTCTCCACCAGGGTCCCACAGGAAAACCAGGTCTGCCAGGAATGCCTGGAGCTGACGGCCCTCCTGTACGTTTGTCTCTTTAAAACGTTTATATCATTAAAACTGAATTAAGTTGAATCCACCAACACCGGATGTCCTTCCCGAGGCTTGAACTCTCTGTCTTCCCTTCTTAGGGTCACCCAGGAAAGGAGGGGCCTTCTGGCACCAAAGGAAACCAGGTGGGTGTCAATCATAAATAACCCCATCACACCACATCCCTTCCATCTAAAAAAAACTCAATTGACCAATTAGATATGACTCATAACAGAAGAAACATATTACATCTGAAAGAGTTGGATTCAAATGCACATTTACAGTAAATTTGTTGGTGCTGTTACTTTAAGTATGTCTTTGTTGTTGTAGTTGTTCATGTAAAAATGACACCCAACGTATTTACTTTAAGGTATTTGTTGTGTTGTAAACTCGTCCTTCTTTCTTTGACCTTCTCCAGGGCCCCAACGGTCCCCAGGGAGCTATCGGCTATCCTGGCCCTCGTGGCGTCAAGGTAAGTACAGTTAGTCTTTAAAATCAACAAGCAGGTTTTTTGATTGTGAGGTCACTTTGCGCGGTCTAAATTACTTTTTCTTTTTGGGGGATTTTGCATTGCATGTGCCAACAAACTGAACCAACACAAGACTTAAATATTCCTTAGCAAATCAATGTATTGATTATGTAATTCTTTAATTGCAGGGAGGTCAAGGAATCCGTGGACTGAAGGGCCACAAGGGAGAGAAGGTAAGTGATTCATTACCGTCTCTTAAATCACAATTGCACAGTGAAATCATGCTAATATGTACATTTTTAGTTCAACTCACAGTAACAACTCACTATAGCAAAATGTTAGAAAAAACAAGACATGTTCAGGTCTTTGTCTAAAAGGATTTTGTGTTAAAATCAAAAACAAGGTTGATGTTGTCTTTTACTGACATGTACTGTATGTTTGTGTTTGCTTGTGTTTCTAGGGAGAAGATGGTTTCCCTGGAATTAAGGGAGATTTTGGTGTCAAGGGCGAGAGGGTAAGATAGACTGATGGACTAACTGGTTGGTTGATCAGTTCATTAATAGAATGATTAATGGATGAATCAATCATTGACTGATTAACTTATTCATTGTCATTTTATATCTTTGCCATATTTTCTGAGTTATTACTCTCTATATATTGTGTTGATTTATTCTGATGGTTTTGCTTTTGTCTCCTGCTCACAGGGTGAGCTTGGAGTATCAGGGCCCAGAGGAGAGGATGGTCCAGAGGGGCCAAAGGGTCGCGTCGGACCCCCTGGTGAGATCGGACCAATTGGACTAGTTGGAGAGAAGGTACAACTTGTTCAATCAGGACAAGATCACATGACTGGCTCTCAGTAACGTGAGATAGGTTACTGATATTCTAGCATCATTCCCTGCTTCATGTATTCTTCATCAAAGTGAAAGTCTTCTGAAACGGGATTTCAGGTGTTTGCTTTGCAAATGCAGATATTTCCCACAAATATACCAAGATGTTTCCCATTTTCTTAAAATTAGGCTAAGGCCTCCACTTTGACAATACATTAGGCAGGAAATATTGTTGTGCTGCCCTCTTGTGGTTGTATATGTACATGCACTTGAGTGAAACGTGACATTTACACATGGAGTTTACAGTATTTTGTAATTATATTACAAGTATATTTGAATGAAACATGGCCATTTAATTTTCACATAAGTGTTTTCCTTTTGTGTTAGTGTGTTAGTTGCTGTAAGATATTTTGCCATTCATTTTATTGCATATTAATATGACTGTAGCACATATATCAGCTATTTCTAATTTACCCTTCCTATTATGGCATATATTTGATTAAATCATCTTTGGCAGGCTTGTAATAAGATTTGTTTTGTAACAGGTTGGTAGTATTTAAACACAATTACAGATGCTGTGACCCATTCAAGTTGAAGGATAACGATTAATGATGTTATCGTGTGATTTCAGGGTAAACTTGGTGTACCTGGACTTCCTGGATATCCTGGAAGACAAGGACCCAAGGTAAGAGAAACACGCATACAGCATCATTTATTCATCCAGGATGACTTCTTTTTTCACACTTGTGGTCACCAGGCCTCTGTATGGTAAGAAACAGTGCCGATGTTGATTTGTTTTTTTAGGGATCTCTTGGATTCCCAGGATTCCCTGGCTCAAACGGCGAGAAGGGAACGAGGGTAAGTCGACGGCTCTGTGGAAGATTTTGCTCCAGGAGTCAGACAGTTCAGCTCCTTCAGGCTGTAAATGATTAGTGATCAAAGTTGTGATCAAGTGAGATTGACTGTGTCAAATGACGTAGCTGATTAATTATCTGTACACAGATAAGTTAGACTGATGGATCCTGTAGATTAAGTTATATAGTCAGTAATATAGTCAGTAATGTACAGTTCACTTCTGTCTGACTGAGTCTGCAATTGTTTTTTTGTTTGTTTGTTTGTTTTTTCAGGGTCTTAGTGGCAAATCAGGACCAAGAGGACAAAGAGGACCAACGGTACCATTTCACATTTATTAATTCATTCTTTCAGTCAGTTTGTAATAGCTATTCTGCTCGGAGGAAGATGCTCTTTGACCTTTCTTCCACTCAAGCTGTACAAAAGCTGTAAAGAGTGACTTAGCACCAGGCTGAAAAGCAGAGTTTCACTGCCCTCTCTGGTTGAAAGTTTCAAGCCCGTTTCACCTCTGACATCTCTGGTTGGTTGTGGTCAGAAGTGTGCTTTGTTGCACCTGTAACCCACCCAACAGTGATGTCACAGGGTCCTGTAGTACACCTGTACATCACTGCATCAAGGTGTGAAGTTAAACCACTGATGGTCACAAGATTTTTAGGGGCTGTTATGATATTCTTTAAGCACTGATACGATATGATTTGATGAATTTAAAACTCATCGAACATCAAGGTAATCATAAGCATAATTTGTGCATTGTTTTTGACTGATGAAGGCTTTTCACTAATTACGCTTACTGTTTGTGTCCATCAGGGCCCCAGAGGGCAGAGAGGGCCGAGGGGAGCGACTGGGAAACCAGGAGCAAAGGTTTGTCTACACAGCAAATCTATCCAGATTGTACTGAGAAACTGTGTCCACATAAGTGCTTCGCGAGTGCCATTATGATGATGATTATTGTTGTTGATGATCATGTTTTGTCGTTGTAATCATTATCATTATATATTCATATTGATGGAACCATAAGTTGTGATCCAAGACTCAATTTTTAATTTACTGTGTTGTGTTTTTTTATTGTTGCCTGTTAGGGAACTTCGGGAAGTGATGGCCCTCCTGGTCCTCTTGGAGAGAGGGTGAGTGCTTAATTTTCATCACAGGAAAGCATGTCCTGCTGGGTAGCACTTTTCCAGAGCTTGCATTCAAATCTGTGCCTCATTCTTTAAGATTTTTGTAAGACACTGAATGGCTCTATTGGGTACTCTTATATGTTCTTATTATATCATATGTTGTTGTCTCACCAGGGATTGCCCGGGCCTCAGGGAGCCAATGGTTTCCCAGGACCAAAGGGACCTCCTGTAAGAAAATGTTTTGATACCAGTTTCTTATAGACTGATTGTTGATACTGTATATATTCAAGGTGGTTTCACTTGGCTGTTCATAAGAGAATTGTAGAACATTGTCGCAACATGGTCTTGAGTTTGAGTTTGATGCTCCCTCTTGCTTGTAAGGAAAGCTCTCTTAAGGTGGAGATTTAATTAATAAATGATGGTTAATTGATGTTTCCTTACAGGGACCACCAGGAAAGGACGGGCTGCCCGGACACCCTGGGCAGAGAGGAGAAGTTGTAAGTCGTATTTCGTACATCGTGTTCAATGGTTTTAAGACCTTTTTGAAAAGTTTATTTCCCAGGGACAGTGCATATTAATAAACATTACTGTAAATATGCCAGAATTATCCAGGAGGCTAGGTTTCATCCATAGTCCCTGGTGTTCCCACCAGTTGGTGTTCCCAGGTGTGAAGTTGGCAGCCTAAAGTCAATCTAAAATCAAGAAACAAGTTTAAAACAGTAATCATAATTTTAGGATGCAGTCACTCAAAAAATATACCCGATGAAGGTCGAACAGATCAAAATGTTAATGTAAATCAATAAATGTACCAGCAGTAAGCGAGACAGAGTGCAGGAGTTTTCTCATTTTTATTCATGGATGCAGTCACTCAGAAATTATATCAGTGGTTAGTTAATAACTGATGGCTTTTTATTCTGGGGGAATAAAATGTGATGTCTGTGTTTTAGACCATTTTCTGTTGACTTTGAAATCTGACATTTTTTGGTGAAACCCTTTAGAGGTGGGTTGGATTCAAAGAGACATCAATCTCAATTTACCCCAATGATGTACCTATACAAGCTTTCTTTAGATATCTAATCCAGGCATCTACACAGTTACAATAAGCCTTCAAAGCGTGTTCTTCAAAACCTGTTGCTGATCATGTGATAAGCGAACATGAAGGAGCCACCATTTGCATTGATTTAGCTTTGAGCTTTGAGTTGCTCTGATGATTCAGACATGGATTACACACATTATGATGCATTTCAACAGTAGAAACAAGGTTTAATATTTTGTAGATTTTTTTGTGAACTGGATTTCTCTCCTCCAGGGTTTCCAAGGCAAAATGGGTCCACCTGGGCCTCCTGGAGTCGTTGGACCTCAGGTGAGTTTTCCCAATCGTGGTGCAGAATTTTCTCATTACTGATACAGTAAATCACATTAGTTTTCATAACAACACAACTCGTCCTCTTTTCCTTTCACTTGTTTTTTTCTTTTCTCTCCACCCTCTATTCGTTCTCACCGTCTTTGCACTTATTTCCTCTTTCCTCTCCCAACATCTTCCTCCCCTCTCTGCCCTCTCCATCTCCCTCCTCCCAGGGTCCATCAGGAGAGACCGGCCCCATGGGCGAGCGCGGCCACCCCGGACCCCCAGGTCCACCTGGAGAGCAGGGACTTTCTGGTCCTTCAGGTAAAGAGGGCACCAAGGGAGACCCTGGACCCCCCGGAGGCCTCGGTAAAGACGGGCCCCCAGGACTGAGAGGCTTCCCTGGAGAGAGAGGACTGCCTGGAACCCCTGTGAGTCTGACCAAGAGAAATACTGCGTAGATCGCCAGGCAGATATTGACCTTTTGGATAAAAGTGTCTAAAAGAGGTGGGGTGAAAGATTACTGATTATTCCCTTCTTGGCTTTTCTTCCAGGGAGGTGGAGGACTGAAGGGAAGTGAAGGGCCGGCCGGACCTCCTGGACCTGCTGTACGTTTCAAGCCATATTGTTACAGTAATATCTAGCTAGCCCACTCTACATTGAGCTAGGTCAATACAGCATTTGTATTTGTCTCTGGCTATAATTCATTTTGTAGGTTTTAATATTTCAAATATTTGAATATTTCATTATAGGATGTGATTATGAAATTGTTTCAGTTAATAATAGTATATCTCAGTCCATCCAACTTAATATTAAGTATTCACTTAATAAATACCTGCTGTAGTTGGTACTGTCTTTATGATATTGTACTTTTCTAGGGGTCTCCTGGTGAGAGGGGACAAGCTGGTACTGCTGGACCTGTTGGACCTCCTGGCAGACCAGGCCCTCAGGGGCCTCCTGGACCCGCTGGAGAAAAGGGAGTTCCTGTGAGTATTCTGGATAATTTCGTCCAATGTGCAGTAGTGCATTTGGAATAAGATTCCATCCAGCCAAAAAAACACTATTAAACTACTGTTGATTCTCCTGTTTGTTCTCTTTCTCCTGTTAAGGGTGAGAAAGGCCCTATTGGCCCGGCAGGTCGTGATGGAGTGCAGGGTCCCGTGGGTCTGCCTGGCCCTGCCGGATCACCTGGACTACCCGGAGAGGACGGAGACAAGGCCAGTAACTCTAAGTAACAGTCTTCACACCAACACATCCTTTTAAAAACCACCTTCGTTACCTTATTAATCATCTAGAATAATGTGTCATAAAGTCTTGTATGGCCAAATGTGGTTACTGAGCTGTGCATCCACCCTGCTCTCATCAGGGGTGATGATCGATCATTTTCAAACTTGTCTTTGCTGTTTGTCAATGCAGGGTGAGGTTGGAGAGCATGGTCAGAAGGGCGCCAAGGGAGGAAAAGGAGAGCATGTGAGTGACGCTGACTTGCATCAAACCCTAAGATTTATTTCTGCTTATAAACGATCAGAATTTAATTTGTGTGAATGAAAGTT